>CAUYON010137085.1:0-23643 GCA_963573935.1 Arctocebus calabarensis | reverse complement strand
TATTATATAATATAATATATTATATAATAATATTATAATATTATTTATTATAATAACATTAATAAATATAATGATATTATTATTAAATAATATTATTTATTAATAAATATATTACATTTATTATCTTTATTTATTAGAGTTAAATGAAAAGGCACTATTTCGTATAAAACACTGGGGAAAATCACATTAAAAAATTTATGTTGAGGCTTAAGTTTAACTTTGGAGGTACAACAGTCACATGGCTTCTATGAACAATAAGACAGCTCCGAGGGGTTACTGCAGAGAGACAGGCAAGCCATAGGCTACAGGTGCAGCCCCAATAAGATTCTTGAGTCCAGGAGCCTGGCAGGCCTGATGACGTAGTGAAGAAGGGGGGCCCCTGGGCCTGTTCCAAGCCAGCCCTGCAACAGAGCCTGTGTATCGGTCAATGTCACGGTCAGTCACATCCTAGAGATTACCCAGAAACAAGGGGCAGCCAGCCATGTTGTACTTGAGCACAATGCCATTCCCCTCCAGGTTTCCATGCACAGCCAAGGCTGCACTGCTGCAGCCAAACAACAGAGCCACTGCCCGGCAGCTCAGCCTCAGGACGGCCTGCCCATCAAGGAAGCGGGCACCAGCCCCATGTCCTGCACAGACATAAGTCATGTTCTGTCAGCACTGCTTGCACCTGTCTGGGGCGTGGCACCTCCCCAATCACCCCTCTCCAGTAAGCTTCACTGCAGGGAAAACGTAGAAGGAGTTGTTTTTTTTTTTTTAATTTAAAATAATATTATGTGTTTCCTTCTCAATAAATGGAATTTAAGTTTAAAATTTGAGGGTGGTGAACCCACGCCTGGCCAAACTGCAACAAAAAAATAGCCAGGCATTGTGGCAGATGCCTGTAGTCCCAGCTACTCTGGAGGCTGAGGCAAGAGAATCACCTAAGCTCAAGAGCTGGAGGTTGCCGTGAGCTGTGACACCATGGCACTCTACCAAGGGTGACAAAGTAAGACTCTGTTTCTAAGAAAAAAAATAAAAATAAAAAATAAATAAAAGTTGGCTCAGCGCCTGTGGCTCAACGGGCTAAGGCGCCAGCCACATACACCTGGCGGGTTCGAATCCAGCCCAGGCCCGCCAAACAACAATGACAGCTGCAACCAGAAAAAAAAAATGGCCGGGCGTTGTGGCGGGTGGCTGTAGTCCCAGCTACTTGGGAGGCAGAGGCAGGAGACTCGCTTGAGCCCAGGAATTGGAGGTTGCTGTGAGCTGTGATGCCACAGTACTCTATCCAGGGTGAGAGCTTGAGGCTCTGTCTCAAAAAATAAAATAAAATAAAATAAAATAAATAAATAAAAGTTGAGTCAGGGCTAGACACAGTATTTCATACCTATAATCCTAGCATTTGGGGAGGCTAAGGCAGGAGGATTGCTTAAGCTCTAGAGTTTGGGACCAGCAATAACAAGACCCCATCTCTACAAAAATTAGAACAATTTGCCAGACATGGTGGTATAAGCCAGTAGGTAGTCTCAGCTATTTCTGGAGGCTGAGCCAGTATTTTGAGGTGGGAGTGACACCACTGCACCCTAGCCCAGGCAACACACCAAGACTCTGTCTCAAAAGAAGAAGAGGAACAACAACAACCACCAAAAAAAAAAAAAAATTGAATCCATTTAAAGAAAAGTATTAAGAATCTGTAGCACATAAGTGGAATTAGCAAGCCGTCGTGGAACGAGGACAAGGCCGGCCAAGTGTATGAGCTGCTTTCCCAGGACCACGTCCATTGTGCTGTGGAGACTGGACTTTAGTCCAAGCGTAGTGACAGCCACCGGGAGTGACGTGACAGAAGATCATGAAGAGGGCAGTGTGGAGAGAGGATGGGAAGGGACGAGCCCACTGTATGATCCAGAGGGTGATGTTCCCAGGGAGACACAAAGTAAAGTGCTGCTGTGGCCTGACTTGATCACTGGTGTAGAAGACACTCCAGTCTCTGGCTTGGATAACTGGGTCAACAGGGAGGCCCATCAGAGATCAGGAACATACAAGGAGAAGCAAATTTTTTTGTTTGTTTTTGTTTGTTTGTAGAGACAGAGTCTCACTTTGTTGCCCTTAGTAGAGTACCGTGGCATCACCCAGCTCACAGCAACCTCCAACTCCTGGGATTAGGCGATTCTATTGCTTCAGCCTCCCCAGTAGCTGGACTCCAGGCGCCCACCACAGCACTGGGCTATTATTTTGTGGCAGTTTGGCCGGGACCAGGTTTCAACCCACCACCCTCAGCATATGGGGCTGACACCCTACCCACTGAGCATAGGCGCCGCCCGAGAAGCAAGCTTTAAGAGAATTACGATGACCTGCTCACATACGTGGTACTCCAGATGACTTCTAAGTCAGAATTGGAATCAGGCGATAGTTGTTGGTTACAAAAGGAGCTCAAGTGAAAGGTGGGATTAGAGTCACCAACCCTTCTTTTTGAAAGGGATGAAAATTACCTACAATAATTCACTAAGGTTAACGTAACAAAGTACTACAGATAGGTGGCTTAAAGATCAGAAATTTACTTCCTCACGGTTCTAGAGGCTAGAAAGAAATCCATTGTCAGGGTTGGTTTCCCCTGAGGGGCTCTACCTGGCCAGCATCTGGCTGTCTTTGTATGTCCACGTGGTCTGTCTGCACGTTATTTGTCCAAATTTCCTCTTCTCAGGTAAAGATAACAATAATACTGGATTAGGGTCCATCCTAAGGACCTCATTTTCTTTAATTACTTTATTTATTTATTTATTTTTGAGACAGCACCTCAAGCTATCACCCTGGAGAGAGTCCCATGGCATCACAGCTCACAGCAACCTCCAATTCCTGGACTCAAGCGAGTCTCCTGCCTCCGCCTCTCATGTAGCTGGGACGACAGGCGCCCACCACAACGCCCAGCCATTTTTCTTTTTTTTGGTTGCAGCCATCATTGTTGTTTGGCAGGCCCGGGTTGGATTCGAACCCGCCAGCTCAGCTGTACGTGGCTGGCGCCTTAGCCCCTTGAGCCACAGGCACTAAGCCTACTTTAATTACTTTAAAGACCGAATCTCCAAACACAGTCACATTCTAAAGTACTGGGGTCAGATTCAACATACAAACTGGGGGGGGACACATTGAGCCTATAACATCATCCTAACTTCTTAAGTGGTAGAAAATGTGGAATTTCAAGGCAGGAAGGAGGATCCTAGGTGAAGAGATCTTCCAGCTGGGCATGGTAGCTTATAACTAAATCTCAGCAGTTTGGGAAGCTGAAGGGGGAAGATCCTTGAAACCAGGAGTTTGAGACCAACCTGGGCAAGATAAGTCTCCATATCTACAACAACGAAAAATTCAGCCAGGCACAGTGGCTCATGCCTGTAGCCCCGGCTACTCTGAAGGTTGAGATAGGAACATCACTTGAGGTAGAAAATACTGTGAGCTAAGATTGCACCACCAAAACACAGCTAAGTTACTTAACCTTTCTCTGCCTGAAAGAGCAAGAGCGTGTCTTTTTTTTTTGTAGAGACAGAGTCACTTTATCACCCTTGGTAGAGTGCTGTGGCGTCACACAGCTCACAGCAACCTCCAACTCCTGGGCTTAGGCAATTCTTTTGCCTCAGCCTCCCGAGTAGCTGTGACTACAGACGCTCGCCACAATGCCCAGCTATTTTTTTTGTTGTTGCAGTTTGGCCAGGGCCAGGTTTGAACCCGCCACCCTTGGTATATAGGGCCAGCGCCCTGCCCACTGAGCCACAGGTGCCGCCCAAGATCTTGTCTCTTTAATAATAATTTTTAAAAAAGGAAATGCAGAAATACATGTATCATGGACACTCAGGATATATCTCTACTTCTGTCACTTAGCTTTCCTGGGTGTTATCTGCATTCTTACACAGGTTCTCTCTCATGGTACCAAGGATGCCATTTCAGGACTACAACCTGTGTACAGGAACTAGCTTCTGTAAAAGAATATTTGCTGGGTGGCGCCTGTGGCTCAGTGAGTAGGGCGCCAGCCCCATATACCGAAGGTGGTGAGTTCAAACTCGGCCTTGGCTGAACTGCAAAACAGAAAAATACCGGACGTTATGGCGGGAGCCTGTTGTTCCAGCTACTTGGGAGACTGAGGCAAGAGAATGGCCTAAGCCCAGGAGTTGGAGGTTGCTGTGAGTTGTGTGACACCACGGCACTCTACCAAGGGCGATAAAGTGAGACTCTGTCTCTATAAAAAAATTTTAAAAAGAACTTTTGCTAATAATCCCAGCAGAAATTCTAAGGAATATCTTGAATTACCTGCCTTAAATCACTCAGCCACCTCAAACAAATTGTTATTGTAGAGAAAAATCTGAGTCTCCAGCCTGCCCTGCCCAACGGACAATCCCATATAAGTGTCATGAACTGGGTTTATTGAAGAGTAGTTCTCCATAGAGTCATTAAACAGGCAGCAACAACTACAACATGTCCACTATAATTATTTAAGCCAAAAGAATGGTAGTGGTGCCCCTGTGAAAGATGTAGAGTGGGAAAAAAAAGAGAGTAAGGTTAGGTACAAGAGAGGAAAACACAATATTCAAAAAGTGAGATGAGAAATGGGCATCCTAGCTCCACGCCTATAGCCCAGTGGCTAGGGCACCAGCCACAGACACTGGAGCTGGCAGGTTTGAATCCAGCCCAGGCCAACTACAACCAAAAAATAGCCAGGTGTTGTGGCAGGCACCTATAGTCCCTGGTACTTGGGAGGTTGAGGCAAGAGAAGCGCTTAAGTCCAAGTGAGGTCATAGCACTCTACCGAGGGCGATGTAGTAAGACTCTGTCTTAAAAAAAGAAAAGAAATGGGCATCCTTAAGGAAGACGCAGAAGAGAAAGGAAGAAAACCAGAGTGTGTTATCACAGATATACAGAAGGGACAGTTTTAACTAGGAAACAATGATTTGTAATACCTCAGAGCAAAGAAGTTAATATCCTGGGCAGTTCCTATGGCTCAGTGGGTAGGGCGCCGGCCCCAAATACAGAGGGTGGTGGGTTCAAACCTGGCCTGGCCAAACTGCAACAACAGCAGCAAAACAATAGCCGAGCTTTGTGGTGGGCACCTGTAGTCCCAGCTACTCAGGAGGCTGAGGCAAGAGGCTCACTTGAGCCCAACAATTTGAGTTGTTGTGAGCTATGATGACACAATAAGCTATGATATGTGTCCATGATGACACCAAGGCACTCTCCCCAGGGTAACAGAGTGAGACTCTGTCTCAAAAAAAGAAATAAAGGGCTTGGTGCCTGTGGCTCAATGGGCTAAGGCGCCAGTCATGTACACCTGAGCTGGCAAGTTCGAATCCAGCCTGGGCCCGCCAAACAATGACAGCTGCAACCAGAAAACAAACAAACAAAAAAATGGCTAGACATTGTGGCAAGTGCCTGTAGTTCCAGCTACTTGGGAGGCAGAGGCAGGAGACTTGCTTGAGCCCAGTTGCTGTGAGCTGTGATGCCACAACACTCTATCCAGGGTGACAGCTTGAGGCTCTATCTCTAAAAAAAAAAAAAAAAAAAAAAGCCAGCCCTCGACAAAAACCACAAAATAAATAAATAAAATGGGAAAAAAAAGTAAAAAAAAAAAGAAAGAAAGAAAGAAAGAAGGAAAGAAGGAAGGGAGGGAAGGAGGAAGGACAGAGAGAAAGAGAAAGAAAACCCCTTCTTTGTGTGGGAACTACTGGTTCAAATCTTTTGCCCATTTTTCCTGTGTGTGCATTTCCTTTTTTTAATTGATATGTATGAGCATATGAGCTCTTTGAAATTAAGCTTGAGATTTGTGTGAGCTGTGACACAACTCTATCCAGGACGACAGCTTGAGACTCTGTCTCAAAAAAAAAAAAAAAAGACTGGCAAAAATCAAAAGATGAACATATCCAGTGCTAGCAAAGATGAAGGGAAATAGGTAACCTTCATCTTTGAACCTGCTGGGGTTACTGGGCACCTTCTGGCAGGGCCATTTGTCAGAATCAAACATTGAAAGGTACATGCTCTTCAACCCAGCAAATCTTAGCTAGGAATATACTATTGTAAGCAAATTAAAAAACATAGGGTGGTTGGCTCGGGGCCTGTGGCTCAGCTGGCTAAGGCGCCAGCCATGTACACCTGAGCTGGCGGGTTTGAATCCAGCCCAGGCCCGCCAAACAACAATGACGGCTGCAAAAAAAAAAAAAAAAAAAATGGCCAGGCGTTGTGGCGGGCACCTGTAGTCCCAGCTACTTGGGAGGCAGAGGCAGGAGACTCACTTGAGCCCAGGAGTTGGAGGTTGCTGTGAGCTGTGATGCCACGGCATTCTATCCAGGGTGACAGCTTGAGGCTCTGTCACAAAATAATAATAATAATAAAACAAAAATAAAATCAATATAGTGGGCTCAGCGCCTGTGGCTCAACAGGCTAAGGCGCCAGCCACATACACCTGAGCTGGCAGATTCGAATCCAGCTAAGGCCTGCCAAACATCAATGATGGCTGCACCCCAAAAAAATGGCTGGGCGTTGTGGCCGGCACCTGTACTCCCAGCTACTTGGGAGGTGGAGGCAGGAGACTCGCTTGAGCCCAGGAATTGGAGGTTGCTGTGAGCTGTGATGTCACATCTCTCCACCCAGGGTGGTAGCTTGAGGCTCTGTCTCAAAAAAAAAAAAAAAAAAATCAGTATAGTGGGTGGCAACTTGTTAAAAAACAAGTATTTGTTTCTTTTCTTCTTCTTTTTTTTTGTAGAGACAGAGTCTCACTTTATCACCCTCAGTAGAATACCGTGTCGTCACACAGCTCACAGCAACCTCCAACTCCTGGGTTTAGGCAATTCTCTTGCCTCAGCCTCCCAAGCAGCTGGGACTACAGGTGCCCGCCAGAACGCCCGGCTAGATTTCTGTTTTTGCAGTTCGGGGCAGAGGCCAGGTTTGAACCTGCCACCTTCAGTATATGGGGCGGCTCCCTACTCGATGAGCCACAGGCGCCGCCCCAAGGTATTTGTTTCTTAAGTGAAACAGAATATTTTAGAAAATAAAATTTCAGGGTATATCACAATTAATAAGTAACCACTGTCTTGTGAAATTTTGATCCATAAACATGTATGTACTGACATAGATACAAAATGTATTTTTCATTGAGAGTAACTCTGGGGCAAATAAAGCTCAAAACATATTATACCCAGGTTTTAAGCCTCTGAAGCAGTGACGGAGCTATCAATAGGTCAGTACTGCTCCTAGCCTAATGGCCTGTTTCCTTTTGTTTGCCTGAGGACTGAGGCTGCCTCCAAGAGAACTTGCCATTTGGCTCAACTCTCTAACTGTGGACACAGTGACCTAGAAAAAGAGATGCGCAATGCTGCATTTATTGTCCAGCATTACATCAGCCAGAAAACATTAAAAAATAATAATATTATGATTATTGAGTCAGGTGCCAGATTCTGTGCTAAGTGATTTAAATATAGGGAAGTTCGTTCTCACAACAAGATGTATGTTACTCGGGTAGGTGTCATTACCCTCATTTTTCAGAAAAGGAAACTGAGGCACAGAAAAGTTTTTGACATGGCATTCCAAGGTCATGGGACTGGTCCATGGCCAAGGTAGGACTGGAGCCCTTATCTGTCCACCTACAGACTGGTTTCCATTACCCTCTTTTGCGGTGGAGGCTGAAATGCAACGCAGTGGCTTTGAAATAGCAGCTTATTCTGTGCATGAAGGACCTGGTCACATAGTCTAAGCGACCAGGTCTTCTCCACCTGGCTCTAATCCACACTTGGTGGAACTGAGCTAGTTTACATTTTTAAGGAAGCAATCAAACTACCCTTCATTGGGGTGGGGTGGGTGTCAAGTGGCCTGAATTAAACAGAGACTCTTATTTGAGGACATTCTTACCAACAAAAATTTCAGACTCTTTGGTCCTCTGGGACGTCTCCAAATTGCTCACGATTAGCCTCTCTGCCTCTCCCTGGTAGCTTGATAGCATCCATCCTTTCACCCCAGCCTTACCTCTGAGTGCACCTCTCCTGTGAACTTCCTGGTGATTCCTGACTCTAACCAAAAGCCCCAGATGCACCTGTCAGTTTCCAAAAAGAGTGGGGAAAGTTTTAAAGAGACAGAAAGCAATTTAGACGTTTTTATTCCCCCAAACCATTCCCTTTGTTACATTACTATCCAGAGAAACTTTGTTGTTGTTGTTGTTGTTTTGAGACAGAGCCTCAAGCTGTGCCCTAGGTAGAGTGCTGTGGCTCACAGCTCACAGCAACCTCCAACTCCCGGGCTTAAGCGATTCTCTTGCCTCAGCCTCCTTAGTAGCTGGGACTACAGGCGCCAGCCACAATGCCCGGCTATTTTTTGATTGTAGCTGTCATTGTTGTTTGGCAGTCCTGGGCTGGATTAGAACCGCCTCCTCTGGTGTATGTGGCTGGCTCCTTAGCCGCTTGAGCTACAGGTGCCGAGCCTGTTGTTTTAAAATCATGTTGCATTTCACTACATCATTGGTGAAGCCATATCTAACTAATGAGATTGGTGGGTAACTTGCTCACTGTACCCAAGAATAGGAGATAAGGGGATCCATGTAGCAATCGTCTTCATGTTTGAGAGTTTAGAGATTTTCAATCCCACATCCAGACTACAACATATCCACTATCCTAGAGTTCCAAGGAAATTAGTCAGGGCTTAAATTAAACTTTAACCTTGTTTTGAGTTAAAAATATAATTTAGCACATTAGTTTCATATGTTCCCATTTTATTGCTTAAAAAAAAAAAAAAAAACAGTCACAGCTCCAGATGACAGTAGTTGAAATCCTATTTAGGATTTCAGTAATCTACACAACTTCCCCAAGCCCCAGGCAAGGCAAAGAGCAGTCATCAAGCACTGACTGTGCTTTGTAAAACTCTAGAGGCTTGTTCCTCCATCATTTACCCACCTCCCATTCTCCTTCCCTGAACTTCCCCCAGGGCACCATCCACATTGTATTCATGTTTGTACTGATATCTAAGTCTGACAGAGGTACCAGAGGGATTCCCCCGAAAGTCTTCAGTTGTGTTGTGATGTTCAATTGACTTTTTTTTTTTTTTGCAGTTTTTGGCCGATTTGGGTTTGAACCCGCCACCTTCGGCATATGGGGCTGGTGCCCTACTCACTGAGCCACAGGCGCCGCCCGTTCAATTGACTTTTAAGTTAACTTTTTATTTGTCATATAGGATGAATTTAGAAAAGGGTATACCCATTAGTGTTTGGGTATTACCAAAGCGGAAGAGAATATACATCCAGCTTCCCAGAAGCCCAGCACTGTAGCCCATTTTCCCAAATGTGATGATTTCCTAACGTGAAACATATAGGCCAGCTTTACTAGCTTTGAACTTGCTGTATACATGGACTCACAGTAGGAACTCTCTCGGTTTGAACATGGTATTTGTGAACTTTAACCATGTCATTTTGTGTAGCCCTGATTAACTTACTCCGATCTGCTTATTCCATTCTGTGACATCACCATTATTTACTCCTTCTACCTCTGAAGGACGTTGGGGTTGTTTCTAACTGGGGGCTCTGAGGAATAGAATTGCTATGAACATTGTGTATTTCTTCCTACTTACCTAAGAGCACAATTATTCAGTGTTAGTGGATACTGCCAAAAAGTTTTTTAAAGTGGTTGTAGAAATTCACAAGCTGATTCTAAAATTTACATGAAAATAGAAAAGGCCCGATGATAAATACCCAGGCAATCTTGAAGAAAAAAAGCTGGAAGTCTTAACCCTTACTATGTGTTACAAAACTACAGTAATTAAAACTAGTAGGGTGTTGGCACAAATAGACCAAAGGATTGAATGAGAGAATCCAGAAACTGATTCACATATATAGGCTACTTGATTACTGATATAGATGATATCAGGCACGTTCAGGGTGATATGGCCGTAGACTTGATTACTGATATAAGTGATGCTGCAACACAGACAAGAAAGGATGATGTATTCAATAAATGGAGTCAGATCAGTTAGATAAACACTTTTTTTTTTTTTTGAGACACAGTCTCACTATGTTGCCCTTGGTAGAGTGCTGCTGCATCACAGCTCACAGCAACCTCCAACTCTTGGGCTTAAGGGATTCTCTTGCCTCAGCCTACTAAGTAGCTAGGACTACAGGCATCCACCACAATGCCTGGCTATAGATAAACACGTCTTTAAAAAGACTTAACCACACATTAAAATCAATTCTAGGTGGCACTCATATCTCAGTGGGTATGGCCCTGGCCAAATACACAGAGGCTGGCGGGTTTGAGGCCAGGCTGGGCCTGCTAAACAACGACAACTACAACCCCCAAATAGCCGGGCATTGTAGCAAGTGCCTGTAGTCCCAGCTACTTGGGAGGCCGAGGCAAGAGAATCCCTTAAGCCCAAGAGTTGGAGGTTGCTGTGAGCCATGACGCCACCGCACTCTACTGAGAGTGACATAGTGAGACTCTGTCTCAAAAAATAAATAAATACATACATACATACATACATAAATAAAATCAATTCCAAAGGAATTATAGATCTAAATATTAGAATGTTAAAAATAAAATGTCAAGGCTTTGTAAAATACATAGAAACACTATAATATGACTTAGGGCAGGCAAAGATTTCTTAAAGAGAACATAAAAAGTACTAGGCATAAAGAAAAAAAAATGATAAATTGGACTACTTTAAAAAGAAGAACTGCACATCAGAAGATACCATTGAGAAACTGAAGACAGGTGGCTCTGCCTGCAATCTTAGCACTCGGGGAGGCTGAAGCAGGTAGATTGCTTGAGCTCAAGAGTTCAAGCCCAGCCTGAGCAAGAACCAGATTCCCATCTCTACCAAAAATAGAAAAATTAGCCAGGCATAGTTGTGGGCACCTGTAGTCCCAGCTACTTGAGGGACTGAGGTAAGGAAAATAGCTTGCACACAGGAGTTTAAAGTTGTTGTGACCTAGGCTGACACCAAGGTACTTCAGCCTGGACAATGGAGTAAGATTCTGACTCAAATAATAATAATAATTTAAAAAAAAGAAATTGAAAACATGGCTCAGGGCTCATAGCTCAGTGAGCAGGGTGCCAGCCACATACACCGAAGCTGGTGGGTTTGACCCCAGCCCAGGCTTGCTAAACAACGACAATTGCAGTCAAAAAATAGCCCAGTGTTGTGGCGGGTGCCTGTAGTCCCAGCTACTTGAAAGGCTGAGGCAAGAGAATCGCTGAAGCCCAAGAGTTTTAGGTTGCTGTGAGCTGTGATGCCACAGTACTCTACTGAGAGTGACAGCTTGAGACTTTGTCTCAAAAAAAAATATATATATATATATGGGCAGCGTCTGTGGCTCAGTGAGTAGGGCACCGACCCTATATACTGAGGGTGGCAGGTTCAAACCTGGCCCTGGCCAAACTGCAACAAAGAAATATCTGGGCATTGTGGTGGGAACCTCTAGTCCCAGCGACTGAAACAGGAGGCTGAAACAGGAGGCTGAAACAGGAGAATTATCTAAGCCCAAGAACTGGAGATTGCTGTAAGCAGTGAAGCCACAGCACTCTACCGAGGGTGACAAACTGAGACTCTGTCTCAAAACAAACAAAAAAAGAAATTGAAAACACAAAGCACAAATTGAGAAAAAATATTTGCAAAAGTATAGCCATCAGGGTGGCGCCTATGGCTCAGTGAGTAGGGCACTGGCCCCATATACCAAGGGTGGTGGGTTCAAACCCAGCCCCGCCCAAACTGCAACAACAACAAAAAATAGCCGGGTGTTGTAGCGGGAGCTTGTGGTCCCAGGTACTCCGGAGGCTGAGGCAGGAGAATCACCTAAGCCCAAGAGCCGGAGGTTGCTGTGAGCAGCGAGGCCATAGCTCTCTACTGAGGGTGATAAAGTGAGACTCTGTCTCAAAAAAAAAAAAAAAAACAAAAGTATAGCCAACAAATGACTTGTGGATGTAATATATAAATATCTCCTAAATATCAATTACAAAAAGGAACACAATGGGAAAATGGGCAAAGAGAAAGAGAAGGACGAGGAAGGGAACAATGAACAGGCACTTCACACACACATACAAAGTCTAACCAAATGGCCAACAAACATATGAAAAAGTTCATAAGGGAAATGCAAATTATTTATGTTTTTTTTTTTTTGAGACAGAGCCTCAAGCTTTCACCCTGGATAGAGTGTTGCGGCATCACAGCTCACAGCAATCTCTAATTCCTGGGCTCAAGCGAGTCTCCTGCCTCCGCCTCCCAAGTAGCTGGGTCTACAGGCGCCCGCCACAACGCCCGGCCATTTTTTGGTTGCAGCCGTCGTTGTTTGGCGGGCCCGGGCTGGATTTGAACCCGCCAGCTCAGGTGTACGTGGCTGGCGCCTTAGCCCGTTAAGCCACAGGTGCCGAGCTGGGAAATGCAAATTAAAACTACCCAGAGACACCTGCACATTCAAAAGAATGGCCAAAATGGAAAAGTTAGGCACTAGTGTTGACAAGAGTGTGGAACAACTCAAACTTTCATACTTTGCTAAGGGGAGTAATTATTGGTCTGTCCACTGGATTTTTTTTAACTGGATTAACTGAATCTAGAAAATAAATAATTATGATCTACCCACATTTTTCTCTCTCCCCAGCAGGAGGATGGTGACTAGGAAGCCTCAAAGTGGTAAGCACTGAGCGTATGAACCTCCAGTGTGGACAGTCACTTCCTTGCTCCATCCCGGACAAAAACCACTATTCATTCCTTTTCTTACACCTATTCTTTTACTGGGCATCATCAAACACTCCCTGGGCCATATTTTCTGCTTGACCCTTTGTGGAGTCTGTGGACAGAAATTGAAGACACAGCCAGATTGAAAAAAGATTATTTCTGAGCAGGTTGGGCTTCTAAGCTCCTGGGAAGCAAACAGGCACATACTACAAATATTATGTGGCTCTGGCTCGGTGCCTGTGGCTCAACGGGCTAAGGCGCCAGCCACATACACCTGAGCTGGCAGGTTCGAATCCAGCCCAGGGCCGGCCAAACAACAATGACGGCTGCAACCAAAAAATGGCTGGGCGTTGTGGTGGGCACCTGTAGGCCCAGCTACTTGGGAGGTGGAAGCAGGAGACTCACTTGATCCCAGGAGTTGGAGGTTGCTGTGAGCTGTGATGCCACAGCACTCTATTCAGGGTGACAGCTTGAGGCTCTGTCTCAAAAAAAAAAAAAAAAAGAAAGAAAAAATATTATGTGACTCTTATCTCATCCAAAGACCCAAAGCTTTCTGCCTATCTTTAAATCTGTCTCCAAAATGAATCCCTAGTATTCAAGGTTATACTCATTTTTATTTCTCCAGAGGTTCAAATTCCAAAACCGTCCTCCCCAAAGTTTGGGCCAGATTACACTTCCACCAGAGGTATACCTATTTGCCATGATCAGCAAAAAATGTTTTCTTGTTTTATTTATGTGTTTGATTGCTAATCAGACTAAACATTTTATGGGTTTTTTTTGGTTTGTTTGTTTTCTTTTTGAGATAGAATCTCATCCTGTCACCTGGCTAGAGTGCATCTTATCATTCATTGTCCACCATATGCAGGCCTCGGCCTAGCTCACTGTGACCTCAAACTCCTGGGTTCAAGCAATCCTCCTACCTCAGCCTCCTAAGTAGCTGCGGCTACAGGCCTACACCACTGCCTCTGGCTAATTTTTTTCTAATTTTATTAGAGATGGGGTCTTGCTCTTGGTCAGACTGATCCTGAACTCCTGATCTCAAGTGACCTTCGTCTTCAGCCTCCTAGAGTGCTAGGATTACAGGTGTGAACCCACGATGACTGGCCGCGACTAAACTTTGTGGGTCATTTTTATTTCTTTTTTTGTAATAACTACTTCACCTATTTTGTTCACTTTGTCATTAAATTGTCTTAGTGATTTTGAAAAATGCTCAATATAGCAATGCTATGTATAACTTTTCTTCAGTTACATTACAAGTATTTTCCCCAGTATCTAAGTTTTCCCTTTCAATTTTATTTGTGGTGGTGTTTTTCTTAGATATGAGTTTTAAACATGTTAAATAGTAAAATCTGTGATCTGTTATAATTTCTGTGTTTTGTGAAATATTCAGGAAAGCTCTTTCATCTCCAAATTATCAATATTTTTTCCATTTGTTATTTTTAAATATTGAAATCAGGGCAGCACCTGTGGCTCAAAGGGTAGGGTGCTGGCCCCATATGCCAGAGGTAGCGGGTTCAAACCTAGCCCCAGCCAAAAACTACACACACACACAAAAATAATAAAATAAATAAATAAATATTGAAATCACCTGGAGTTTACTTTCCATGGGGTCTGAAGTAGGCCTCCCTCTCAGTGTTATACATAGAATTAATTTTTTTTTTGAATGGGAGGTGATCGTTCCAGCATCATTTACTGAATACTTGTATTTCTGTCCTTGTTTATGTGTTTGGATGACAGTTGGATGGTGAGATTTGGTATCAGAAGGATCTCCCTGGCAGTCTAGCATAGCAGATTAATCCTGGAGTGTGGACCAGTAGGAGGCTCAGTCGAGGTCATATTGTAGGAGAAAAGTGAATGCCTGAATTATAACAGGTGCATCAGAGAGGAGACACAGAGACAACAGACAGAACCCAGGCCACAGACTCTTCTCCCCTACTTTCCTATAACCACCCCCGTCTATAAATTTCCTTCCATTGTCGGGGGAGAGAATAAAGCCCCATTGTTAACCTGGGAGTAACTGAGCTCAGATTATTGCATTTAAATCTTGACTTTGTTGTAATTTGGACACTGGTAATAATAGTAACAATAATAATAATAATAAATCCTGACTTTGTTCCTGGCATGGTGGCTCACACCTGTAATCTCAGCACTTGGGGAAGCAGAGGTAAGAGTACTGCTTGACGCCAAGAGTTCAAGATTAACCTCAGAGGCCCAGCATAGTGGCTCACACCTGTAATCCTAGCATTCTGGGAGGCTGAAGCAGGTGGATTGCTTGAGCTCAGGAGTTTGAGACCAGCCTGAGCAAGAGTGAGATCCCCACCCCCCCTACCCCCATCTATGAAAAATAGCCGGGCAAAGTGAAACTCTGTCTCAAAAAAAAATTAAAAATAGGTGGGTGTTGTGGCAGGCACCTGTAGTTTCAGTTATTCAGAGGCTGAGGCAAGAGGATCACTTGAGCCCAAAAGGCTGAGGTTACTGTGAGCTATGATGTCACTGAGGGTGACAAAATTAGACTCTGTCTCAAAAAAAAAAAAAAAAGAAAGAAAAGAAAAGAAAAAAGGTCAGTCTGAGCAACATAGCAAAACTCCATCTCTATCAAAAATTTTTAAAAATTAGCTGGGCATGGTGGGCATGCACCTGGGAGTCTGAGGCTGCAGTGAGCTATGACTATACCACTGCACTCTAACCTGTGCAGCAGTGAGAGACCCCACCTCTAGAAAAGAAAAGTTGTTTCTTTTTTGAGACAGAGTCTTACTGTGTTGCCCTCAGTAGAATAACATGGCGTTACAGCTCACAGCAACCTCAAACTCTTGGCTTAAGCAATTCTCTTGCCTCTGTAGTCCCTAGTAGCTGAGACTACAGGCACCCGCCACAATGCCCAGCTACTTTTTGGTTGCAGTTGTCATTGTTTAGCTGGCCTGGGCTGGGTGCGCACCGGCCAGACTGGGAGTATTGGAGGGCACCCTATCCACTGAGCTAAGGGCGCCACCCAGAAAAAATATATATACTGGGTGGTGCCTGTGGCTCAAAGGAGTAGGGCACCAGCCCCATATGCCAGAGGAGGTGGGTTCAAACTTGGCCCTGGCCAAAAACTGCAAAAAAAAAAGAAAGAAAAGAAAAGAAAAAGATATATATATATAAATTTTTTTTTTTTTTTTCTGTTGCAGTAGTCAATGTTTTTTAGTTGGCCTGGGCTGGGTTTGAACCCACCAACCACTGCACTATGGCACAGAGCCAAAAATATATATTTTTAACTTGGTTCGGCACCTGTGGCTCAACGAGCTAAGGCACCAGCCATGTACACCTGAGCTGGCGGGTTCGAATCCAGCCCGGGCCCGCCAAACAACAATGACGGCTGCAACCAAAAAATGGCCGGGCGTTGTGGCAGGGGCCTGTAGTCCCAGCTACTTGGGAGGCAGAGGCAAGAGACTCGCTTGAGCCCAGGAATTGGAGGTTACTGTGAGCTGTGATGCCACAGAACTCTATCCTGGGTGACAGCTTGAGGCTCTGTCTCAAAAAACAAAAATATTTTTAATTGAAAAAATTAATAAATCTAGGGCCGGGTGCAGTGGCTTATGCCTGTATCCCAGCACTTAGGAGGTCGAGGTGGGTGGATTGCCCTGAACTCACAGGTTTGAGACCAGCATGCACCAGAGCAAGACCCTGCCTCTAAAAATAGCTGGGCAATGTGCAGGCACTTTTAGTCCCAGCTACTTGGGAGGCTGAGGAAAGAGAATCACTTGAGCCCAGGAGTTTGAGGTTGTCATAAGCTATGACGCCACCACACTCTACCAAGGGTGACAAAGTGAGACTATCTAAAAAAAAAAAAAATCAAATCAGGCTCAGAGCCCATAGCTCAGTGAGTAAGGTGCCAGCCACATATACCAAGTCTGGTGGGTTCAAGCCTGGCCCAGGCCTGCTAAACAATGATGACAACTGCAAGCAAAAATAGCCAGGCATTGTGATAGGCACCTATAATCCCAGTTACTCCAGAGGCTGAGGCAAGAAAATCGCTTAAGCCAAGAGTTGAAGGTTGCTGTGAGCTGTGATGCTATGGCACTCTACTAAGGGCAACATAGTGAGACTTTGTCTCAAAAAAAATCAATAAATCTTTTTTTTTTTTGAAGACAGAGTCTCAAGCTGTCACCCTGGATAGAGTGCTGTGGCATCACAGCTCACAGTAACCTCCAATTCCCGGGTTCATGCGAGTCACCTGCCTCAGTCTCCCAAGTAGCTGGGAGCACAGGCGCCCACCACATCGCCTGGCCATTTTTTTTGGTTGCAGCTGTCATTGTTGTTTGGCGGCCCGGACTGGATTCGAACCTGTCAGCTCAGGTGTATGTGGCTGGCGCCTTAGCCCGTTTAGCCACAGGCGCCAAGCCAAACTCAGTAAATCTTAATTTCCAGGTCGGCGCCTATAGCTCAAGAGCCTAGGGCGCCAGTCACATATATCAGAGCTAATGGGTTCGAATCCCAGCCTGGGACCGCCAAACAACAATGACAACTATAACCAAAATATAAACAGGCGTTGTGGCAGGCACCTGTAGTCCAAGCTACCTAGGCATCTGAGGCAAGAGGATCACTCAGCCCAAGAGTTTGAGGTTGCTGTGAGCTATGACATCACAGCACTCTACCCAGGCCACAGCTTGAGACTCTGTCTCAAATAAATAAATATTGACTTCCCCATTTACAACCAGCATTGTAATTTCAAGCAAGTTTCTTGATATTTGGGGTCTCAATTCCCCCATCTGTGAAATGGAGATGATAGTCACACCTATTCCAGAGCATATCCAGGAGAATCTAATGAGCTGTTTCACACGAGGCTCTTCTCCTGGTGCCTGGCATAGCCTGGTCTCAATTAGTCAATATTATCGGTTTGTTTATAAGGAAAGGGTGACAGGGAATGATTCCAGACCAAATAGTGAAGGGCACTGGCCTAGAAAATGCTTCCCTTAGGGGGCCTGTATTCTTAAGTTGTACTTACACCTGACAATTAAAGATTACCATTGTAAAATAAGTTAGAGGATTAATCAACGATGCCCTCCATTCTCCTCATCCCCACCCCACTCTTAAACACAACAGTTTGTTTGTATAAAACATTGGTCAAAGGTGGAGCCATGGGAGCCCTTTTTTTTTTAATTTCTGAGACAGTCTCACTGTTTTACTCTGGCTAGAGCGCTGTGGTGTCATTGCTCACAGCAACCTCAAACTCCTGAGTTCAAGCAATCCTCCTGCCTCAGCCTCCCAAGCAGCTGGAACCACAGGTACCTGAGGCAATACTTGGCTAATATTTCTATTTTCTCATGGGCTCCTCCTACCTAATGGGATCCAACTCTTGCTCAGGCTGCTCTTGAACTCCTGAGCTCAAGGGATCATCCCCCCTCAGCCTCTCAGAGGGCTAGGGTTACAGGTGTGAGCCACTAAGCCCCACCGAGTCTTTTATTTCTTTACTTCTCATGCTTTCGAGGGAGTGAGATAATACCTACAGTTGATTGACTGAACCATCTTAGGCACACAGTCCTAAGTCACTTAAAAATTGTCTCTTCTCAGCTTTGAGATGTTTTGTAAAAGATAATAAAATTTATCTCACATGATATCTCTTCTGTAATAAATTCTGAGGTTGTTATTGTCTTCCCCAATGTACGGATAAGGAAAGGGAGTTTTCCAAAAGTGGGGAAGCAACTTGCATTCAGCTGCCGTTATGAAGGATCAAGATGCAACCCCAAGTCTCTGTGACCCCAACACCCAAGATCTAAACCCAACGATGGACATGTGGCTGTCGAGCTGGAATTTTGGAAGCTGGGAAGTTCAGCTTGGCAGATGAAAGAGATCACCTGAATGACTTAGTGCCTTGTATTTATTTATAAAATAGTCAAGCCTGGAAGGACTTAGGAAGTCATCTAGTCTAGTCTCTGGTATTGCCCATGGAGTTCTCTGTTGAGTCCTAGGTCTCCGGATCCTGATGCTGTGTCTGTTATTGCCAATTGGCCTCAAGATCAAAGTCCAAGAAGATGAAGATGAAGGGCAAATGTGTAGCCTGCATAGTGAAAAAGACATTGTTTTGGCTTAAAGAAGTTTGTAAATCAGCAAAGGAGAGGATTTGGGCTTAAATAACAAATACCAAGAATAAGAGGGTTAAAAAAAGTCTTTAGGGTTTTTGGAGGGCTCCTCAGGCCAGAATCAGGGAACACTTCTTGGAGGAGGCTATGGGAGAGTTAGGTCTACAGTAGAGACCACAAGAAGGGAATTCCAGGTAGAAGAGGCACACCCACAGGGGCTTACCCAGAAGGGTAGCTAGCATTTATTGAGCCATAACATACAGGATCTATGCTAAATACATCAACAGTACAAGGCAGATACAACAATGACCCCCATCTCCAGGAACGGGCAATTAAGATATAAACAGTAAGTGACTTGTCCAACTTATGGCTGGGCAGCGTCAGGTTCCAGAATTAGACTAAAAGCTGGAGTGACTCCTGCATTCCAGTGCCTGAGGTAGGATCCAGGAGTCAGCGAGGAGGCTGAGAATGTAGGAGAAAGTAAGAGGTAAGATGCTCTCTCTCTCTTTTTTAAAAGATAGAGTCTTGCTCAGGCTAAGGTGACATGATCATAGCTCACTGAAGCCTCAAACTCCTGGGCTCCTCCTACCTCAAGCAATCCTCCTACCTCATCTTCCCAAGTGGCTGGGACTACATGCCTGGCTAATTTTTTCTTTGTGTTTTGTAGAGATGGGGTCTTGCTATGTTGTCCAGGCTATTATTGAATTCCTAGCCCCAAGTGATCCTCATGCCTCCACCCCACAGAGTGCTAGTATTACAGACATGAGCTACTGTACACAGCCAAAGCACTCTTTCTAAGACAAATCAACCCACCCAGGCCCTTCCCTGACCATTCAGAACTTCTACAGCAGGCAAAGGACACTCACACTTAATATAGGTCAGGACCTAGACCCACCAGCCTTTGCACATGCACAAGATCTTCTACACCCTAGACAATCTAGAATCTAAAAGCTACCGGGCCTGAGCTGAGGGGCCCAGGATGAGGGCCTCAGAAGCCACTGAGCTCACTTTGGGATCACAATGTCCAGAATCCATCTCCTACTGATCTTATACCAACCCTGGGAGCTCTGTGGGACCAGGCCTTGCCCCTCAGTCCTAAATCTGGCAAATCACTTTCCAAATGCCAACCACAGGTATGTCTCAGCCCCATGGGGACAATAGGTCTTGGAAGTAAGAGCACAGGAGGTGTAGCAGCCCAAGCCTAGCTCTGCCTGGACTTTAATGAGCACCCGAGGGTGCTCATCTAACTCATATGTGGTTAGGAGGAATCTATGAAGACCAATGGATCAGAACCAGCATAATGCCTGGTGCCCACAGGTGTTTAATAAATGCACTTGACCTTAGTACTCCTTCCTCTCCTTGCAGCACATTGAGAATGGGTTGGGCACACCCCAGTCCTCCGTTCCTTGCCTTCCCTAGAAATAGATTCACAGGCCCTTTGAAGGTTGAAAATGTTACTAAACAGTGCTAGCAACAGGAGACAACGAAACCAACATGAGAGGTGACAAAGGTTTCAGAACCTGCACAGAGTCACTCATCAGCATCCTCCAGCTCAGAAGTGGTAACAGCCTTTCTTGGCAGGAACTCACCACTGCAAGAGGGAGCTTCCCTCACTCTCTTCCACCCCGATCCCCTCAGGCTACTGCTGCAGCTTCACTCACCACTTACCAATACTCTGGACTTGAGATAACTCAAAGACAGATGGGAAAACCACCCAAGTGTCCGCTGATAAATGAATGGATAAACAAAACCCAGGGCATATGTATGTACAAGGGACTAGTATTTAGCCTTGGAAAGGAAGGAATTCTGACACATATTACATCAAGGATGAACTCTGAAGACATTATCCTAAGGAAATAAGCCAGTCACAAGAGGACAAATACTTCCACTTATACCAGATAACTAGAGTAGTCAACTCCATTCAGACAGCGAGTAGAATAGATGTTACCAGGAACTAAGGAGCTCGTCTTCCCTTCCCTTTCCTTCCTTTCCCTTCTTTTCTTTTTATTGTTGTGGACACAGGGTCACTATGTTGCCCAGGAAGGTCTTGAACTCCTGGCCTGAACCCAACTTCCCACCTCGGTCTCCCGAATGGGATTACACACGTGGGTCACTGTGCCTAGCCTGGGAGACAGTGTTTAAAGGGGACTGAGTTTAAGTTGGAGAAATGAAAAAGTTCTAGAAATCACCTTAGCACAACAATGTGAATGTACTTAACGTCCTGAACTATACACTTAACAAAGGATAAATGTATGTTATGTATATTTTACTGCTTTGTGTGTGTGTATGTGTGTGAGACGGAGTTTCACTCCCTTGCCCTGGCTAAAGTGCAGTGGCATCATCAGAGCTCACAGCAACCTCAAACCCCTGGGCTCAAATGATCCTCCTTCTGCCTCAGCCTCCCAAGTTGCTGGAACTACAGATCCCCACCACTCCTGTTGATTTTTCTACTTTTTGTGGAGGCAGGGTTCTCACTCTTGCTCAAGCTTATCTCAAACTCCTGAGCACAAGCCGTCTTCCCTCTCAGACTTCCAGAGGGAGGTGGACAAATGGAACCTCTCCCAGAGATCTCCCCAGCTAGTCACAAAGCCACGTTGAAAGAGACGAGGATTGTGCGGGCCCAGCAGGTGTCTCAAACTGGGCTTTCCCCAGCCCAGAAGGTGAAAGGCTCTCTGGAGGCACATGGGGGGTGGGGAGCCCTGCAGCCTGGGCACTGCTATCTCAGTCTGTGCCCTGACCCTTACTGGCAAGTCCCTTCAAACACAGCCTGTAGCCCCGTGAGTCTCAAACTCCCTGTGCTTGCAACCGGCTATCAGTGGCTCTGTTGGGATTCACTCCCTCCATTGAGTGAGCTTTGACCAGAACAGAAATGCGTGTCATGGACACCACATCCCCAGACTCCCCAGATGACCCACTGCGGCTACAGGACCTGAATTTCCACCCTAGCTATAGGACCTGTGCCTGGTCATTAGGCTCTCCTCTTTTTCCCTGCCTTCCTTCTGGAACTCTCAAATCCAACTTGACCTTTCACCTGTTTGCAGGGCCCAAGATTGGGAGGGCCGGAGGGTGTCTGAGGCTGATTCTGATGCCCCTGCCTACTATCCCAGGCCAGGCACAGGCCCTCTGCAGGTGGGCGCTAGATGGAGGTAACTCTGATATGCCCTAAAGCACTGGGGCTAAGGTATGCAAAGCTGAAGAGAGATACTGCAGGAGTTTCAAAACAAAGTTACCAGCAAACTTGATTCTGAATGAATGTAGCTACAGAAGGAATGTGCCCCTCAGGAGTGGCTGGAGGTGGGAGTCAGCCTGGGAGTCACAGAAAAAGCTTTCTTTCTTTCTTTTTTCTTTTTTTTTGAGACAGAGTCTCAAGCTGTGGCTCACAGCAACCTGAAACTCTTGGGCTTAAGGGATTCTCTTGCTTCAGCCTCCTGAGTAGCTCCTGAGACTACAGGCACCTGCCACAACACCCAGCATTTTTTTAGAGATGAGGTCTCTGACTTAGGCTGGTCTCGAATTTGTGAGCTCAGGCAATCAACCTGCCTCGGCCTCCCAGAGTGCTGGGATTACAGAGTGAGCCACCATGCTTAGACTTATGATAGCCTTTAGAAGCATGATAGATAGGCAGCAAGGGGCCCAGTGCTGTTGTTTTCCTGGTGGCCAATAGTACAATTTATCAACAGTTCCCTTTCTCCAACCCCCCCCACCACAAGTCACAAAAAAAGGGTGTTGTGACTCTGTGTCCTAATGACTGCACTCTTTTTTCCCCTCATGTCTCCATAAACAGCTTCTCTTTATTATTATTTGTTTTTCCTGACCACTAGACCAAGTGGGGTCTCTAAACAGCTTCTGATTTCATCTTGACTTAAAACAATCTTAGACTTGGTTGCACAACAATGTGAATACACTTACTGCTGCTGAACTGTACACCTAAAAATGGTTAAAATGGTAAAGAACATTTGACAAACTCAGAAGAGAAAGAAAAAGTTTGAACTGGCTTTGCCACACCCTTACCCTTTCTTTGTTCAAGCAGTCCTAGCAAGTCCTACTTTTTTCAGAAAGGCTTCTCAAATCACCACAACTGCCTGTGTAAACATGTGTTTACTGACTCCCTTGTCCCTCTCTTCTACATCAAGGTTATACACTCTATTTACTTATTTATTAAACTTGAGGACAGAATTGAGCTGTTAACTTCCTTTTTATTGAACAGAATATCTTCCCTCTAAAGATGCATAGATTATGCTGCTGATGACTCTGGCCCTTGCTCTCTACTTTAAACCTTCTTCCTCCTCCTTATTCAGCATTTCTCCCAATTCCTATAAACGCTTTGCTTTTCTTCTTTGATCCATTAAGGCAGGGATCAGTAAACTTTTGCTAAACATAGCCAAATAGTAATTACAATAGAACTATGATAAGTACTTACAGTAGAACCTTGATCGTTGACCACCTCCTTAAGTTGACCTGATATTCATAGGGTGGACATGGCACCACATGTACGTGTATGTGTCAGTACAGTAGACCTAGTTAGTATGTTGAGAAGTTTGTTGCAATTCCTTGGGAGTTAACTTACATAGCTTCTACTATATTCCTGGCTTTGCAGATCATAGGTTCTCTGTGGCCACTACTCAGTTCTAAAGAGAAAGCTAGTAGATAATATATAAATGATGAGGCTCAGCGCCTGTGGCACAACGGGCTAAGGCACCAGCCATGTACACCTGAGGGCGGGTTCGAATCCAGCCCGGGCCCGCCAAACAACAATGATGGCTGCAACCAAAAAATGGCCTGGCATTGTGGCGGGCGCCTGTAGTCCCAGCTACTTGAAAGGCGGAGGCAAGAGACTCGCTTGAGCCCAGGAATTGGAGGTTGCTGTGAGCTGTGATGCCACAGCATTCTATTCAGGGTGACAGCTTGAGGCTCTGTCTCAAAA
>CAUYON010137081.1:0-12927 GCA_963573935.1 Arctocebus calabarensis | reverse complement strand
ACCAGCCTGAGCAAGACAGAGACTTCATCTCTAAAAATAGCTGGGTACTATGGCAAGTGCCTATAGTCCCAGCTACTTGAGAGGCTGAGGCAGGAGGATAACTTGAGCCCAGGAGTTCCAGATTGCTGTGAGCTATGATGTCATGGACTCTACTGTGGGGAACAAAATAAGACTCTGTCTCAAAAAAAAAAAAAATGTAATACGTTCCTTTTGGAAAGATGTTTGGAGAACACTTAGAGATCTAAAAATAATGACCTGCCATTTGATCCTATAATTCCTCTACTAGGTATATATCCAGAAGACCAAAAATCACATTATAACAAAGATATATGTACCAGAATGTTTATTGCAGCCCAATTCATAATAGCTAAGTCATGAAAGAAGCCCAAGTGCCGATCGACCCACGAATAGATCAATAAATTATGGTATATGTACACCATGGAATATTATGCAGTCTTAAAGAAAGATGGAGACTTTACCTCTTGCATGTTTACATGGATGGAGCTGGAACATATTCTTCTTAGCAAAGTATTCCAAGAATGGAAGAAAAAGTATCCAATGTATTTAGGCCTTATGAAAGCTATACCCAATTACAGCCCAAGAAGAAGGGGAAAGGGGAGAGGGAGGGGAGGGGAAGGATGGGTGGAGGGAAAGTAATTGGTGGGACCACACCTACGGTGTATCTTACGAGGGTACATGTGAAATTTACAAGATGTAGAATATAAATGTCTTAACATAATAATTAAGAAAATGTCATGAAGGGTATGTTAACTGGTTCGATGAAAACATTTCAAAGTGTATATAAAACCAGCACATTGTACCCCATGATTGTATTAACGTACACAGCTATGATTTAATAAATAAATAAATAAATAAAAAGTACACAGGCTAAAATTTTTTATCATTTTTCCATGTCCCTTATGAAATACCTTTGGTTATGCTTCGAATAATGGTAAAAATAACTTTGTTGTTGGTTTGGAAAACAGAACTCAGTCATCCTTTTTTCTGATCATTTTATATTTTTAAGTTCCTAAGATTAGTAAATTCTTTAGCACTAAAGAAGAAAAAACTCAGATCTCCCTTAATATGGAAGATTGACCTCCTAAATTCTTCACTATCCATACATTTTATAAATATCAAAGGATACTGAACCTTAAATATATCAGTATCTTAAATTATATTTCCCAACTGTTTGGACAGAATTAGTTAAAAGAAATATGGCTTGGGAGTGAAGACCAACTAAACATCCTTAGAGAGTGGAAGTCACAAATTTTCCATAAGCAAAACTGCATTGTAGGCAAAAACCCTGGCAGAGGGGTCTGATTATCAGCCACTGAAGAAAACAGACATATAGTATGAAAGAACCTCAGGTACTTGGTAAAGGAGATGTCTTCAAATTATGAAAATGGCTAGATAAAAGGAACTATAAATGTGAGGATGGGCTATCATGCTCACCTTCACATATATAAACTCACGTTAGCAAATTATTCACTGTCTCTATTCACTGTCAATATATTCATGAGAAGCAGCAGGGATCAGAGGTCCAGGATGACAACTCTGGGTTTGAATGCTGGTTCTGCTGTGTGACCATAGGCAAATTAATTACCCTCTCTGTGCCTCAGTGTTCTCATCTATAAAATGGGAGGATACATAATAGCTATTTTATAGGGTTGATGTGAGAATTAAAATAGTTGATATTTACAAAGTGCCTACAATGGGTTCTGACACATAAGCACTGTGTTCATTAAAATTACTGACCAAATGTTTTTGAAAAACTATACCTTAAAAACTCCAATTTTGTTTGGAATGTAAGTATATGACTAGTTCAAAATGCACTCATAAGAACCCCTTAAAACATGTATTCTATAAGCATTTGTTTCACAATGTACAATGTATTTATAATCCAACCCTCTTTTCAGTCAGTTATTTATGTCTGCATGTTTACAAATAATAGCTATTTAGATGTACTCTGTGTTCTCAATGCTTCTCAATTTTGTTTAAAACTATCTAAGCCTACAACCTTTTTTTTTTTTTTTTAGTGACAGCGTCTTACTTTGTCATCCTCGGTACAGTGCTGTAGTGTCACAGCTCACAGCAACCTCCAACTCCTAGGCTTAGGTGAGTCTCTTGCCTCAGCCTCCTGAGCAGCTGGGACTACAGGCGCCCGCCACAACGCTGGCTGTTTTTTTGTTGTAGTTTGGCTGGAGCAAGGTTTGAACCCGCCACCCTCAGTATATGCGGCCGGCGACCTACTCACTGAGCCACACCCTAAACCTATACTTTTCATTTGAAAATCAAAGTGGATTTTAAAATTCAACTTACTTTAGGATTCTATGCTTTGAGTTTAAGACCTAAGAGTAGGGTTGTGGCCATTACACTGGTTTCTTCAATGTAACTATGTCAACTAAATAAAAAGAGCTATCCCTGCAAGTGGCAGCTTTAATTACCAGTTTGCATAGCCACCACCACCCTGCTTGACAGTTTTACTATTTATAAAAATAAAAAGTTTAGATGTGGTGTGATAAAGCTCTCCCTGCAAAAGAGAAGTGAGGGGGATGGAGAGGGAGGGACACACAGGGTCACGCCACAGCTGTCTTCTGCAGGATTGTGACAATATGTTAGTAGGAAAAGAGCAGGAGCTGCTGGGGGCAGCTGGCACGGGAGGAGCTGCTGAAGATACTTTGGGATGACAGGAAAGAATACAAATTCCAGAGCTTCTTTTACTTCCTATTTGTGTATTTCAATCTACAGGACCAAATACTTGGATGACGATAGAAATTCATGAACATGATAAGAATGCAATATAAAATCTCTACTCACACATAATAGATTATGGAATAAGTAGTTTAGCCACTTCTTCTCCCCCTCCCTTTTTTTAAAATTTGAGGAAATAAAGCCTTACGCTCCACGAAGTAGGGTCTGAATCTGCACTTAGTCAAAATTGTGGCTCCCCAAAGCTCAGTGACCACTGGTTGAATTAATTAGTTAATCTGATGAACTTCCTAATTTTCTAATTACATTTTATGAGTAGAGCTTCTGGAATTAGCACGTCTCCCAAAGTCAGGACATCATCATGCAATTGTACTGCTTTTGAAGACCAGACGAATTTTTACAACAAATGAACCTGCCATCAAATATTGTAATCCAGAGAAAGCTCCTTTGGCTTGGACTGAAACATATATGGCTAACTATATGATGCCATTTTTCAAAGCAAATGTGCAAAATTTATACCCAATGAGACAAATTCTACTGAGCAAGAGAACAAATTAAAATGAGGCTGATATTTACATTAGGAGGGTCTCACTTGAATCTGGTAATTTGTAACTTTCTTCCTTTTTATCCTTCTCATACTCCACCTATTCCAGCCCTTTTTTTCCTACTTTCTCGGAAATGTAGCATCAAACATAATAAAGTCCTTATGGAGCATGTGTACCAGTGGGGAGAGAAAGACTATAAACAAACAAGCAAACAGTTAAATAACACAATTTCATTAGTGCTACATGGAAAACAAAAATGACTGCTGGGATGGAGAGAGACTGGGTGAGGGAAGGTAGACAGCACCTTTGATTGCAGAAGTCAAGGAAGGCCACTCTGAGGAGGTGATATCTGATGAAGGTCTGCACATAGAAGAGCCAGTCATGTCAGGATCTGAGGGTAAGAACACTCCAGACACTGGGAACTTGTACAAGAAACTGGTAAGCCCTGATCACTTCTCTTCAAATTTTATCTTCCAGATTAAATTTTCTTTTTGCGGAAACCAGTCCCAATTTTCTTACGACACCGCATGTAACAGCCTTCCCGCACCCCTTCTTCCTAGCACAGGCCTGGCACAGAGTAGGGGTGTAGAGAAAGAGCAATGGTTATTAGCATTCCCCAACCTTTTTGGCACCAGGCACTGGTCTCACGGAAGACAATTTTTCCATGGATGGAGGGGAGGGGCGTTAGATTCTCATAAGGAGCATACAACCCGTATCCCTCGTATGCTCCCTTACAGTAAGGTCGCACTCCTATGAGAATCTAATGCTGCTGCTGATGTGACACAAGGTGGAGCTCAAGGCGATGTGAGCAATGGGGAGTGGCTGTAAACACAGGTGAAGCTTCCCTGGCTTGCCCACTGCTCACTCATGCTGTGTGACCTAGCTCTTAACAGGGTATGGACTGGTAATGGTTCACGGCCCAGGGTTGGGGATTGCAGCTATACATGGCCTCTGAACTGTACTTGTTCCATCAAACTCTAAACTGGCACATACGGCCACCTTTGACCCGAGATACAAACAGAAGCTTCCAGAACACAGAAAGTATCCACTGTACAAAAATGGGAGGTTTATTCTTAAAACCACTTGGATAATCATTTACGTATGACTTCACTTTGGCCTTGTCAAATTAGCCACTTACCATGGCCAGTGTACTCAAAAGAATCCGCTTCATCAGGGGTGTCCAGCTCATCCACATTGATGTCAATTTCATCGGGACTGTCCAGGTTATCATCAGAGAGAATAGATCCTTCACTCTGGTCCAGAGAAAGATTGATATTTGGGGCTGTGAGCTTGATTCGCCGAGGATGACTGCCATTAAGATCCAGAGAATTAGGAGGTTCTAAACGAGAAAAAGAATAGCAACATCTGGTATTAGACTCAAGGTTGAGCATCCTAAATCTGATAAACCCAAGTGCTCCAAAAATCTGAAATTTTAAAATAACAACATGATGCTCAAAGAAAATCTTCATTGGGCATTGCAGATTTCAGATTTTCAAATTTGGGATACTCAACCAGTAAGTGTAGTGCGAATATCCCAAAATTAAAAACCAAGATCCTTCTCGTCCCACGCATTTCAGATAAGGAATACTCAACCTGCATATATATCACTGCCAAGAGTGGGTTTGGGTGCCCGTGAAAAACATTATTAAGGCCCTTTCAGCAAAAGCAGACCCACCAAAAAAAAAAATCTTTGTATGGGATTCAGACTCCTTTCTTGACAACAGGCCTCAGTGCTGCCTCCCGTGGGCCCCATCAGTCATGGCCATGTACAAACAGGGAATGGGAACTATTGCTTAAATGGGTAGAAAATTAGTTCTTAGAACTTCCCTGTTCCAGTTTGAGAACTTGACATTGCTATGATACTAAATTGAACTTTTATGAGGTCTATTGTACAAGAATAGCAGTTAAGCTTACATATACATTAGTCTGTCAGTATCAGTGGGTGACGGGTTCCAAAACATCTCTTCCCATCCCCACCAAAAATACCAAAATTCAAGGACATTCAAGTTCCTGGTGTAAAATGTTATAGTACTTGCATATAACCCATAGCACATTCTCCTGTTTACTTTTAAATCATCTCTAGATTACTTACAATACCTAATATAACGTCAATGGTATATAAAATAGTATACTATGTTCTTTAGGGAATAACAACAAGAAAAGCAAGTCTGTGCATGTTTAGTACAGATAAAATTAAAAAAATATATATTTTCAATTTGCAGTTGCTTCAATCCATGGACACAGAAACCATGGATATGAAGGGCTGACCTTATTTTCTAATGGTTCATATTGACTTTGCTCCTATGGAATTAAGGTTAAGAAACTGTTCATGTTCCTAGACACTCCCCAAATTGTTCTCCTCTGGTCCTGACAACTCTGTATACGATCTTTAGTGAACTTCTCTCTGCCTGTCCTGCTGGTATTTGGGGGGTTTGGGTTTTTTTTTTTAATTTTTATAAATAAAATCTAATGTAACCTCCCAGGTTCCAATCTTTGAACCCACATAAGCAGGGCCAATATTGCTTGACACTGGTTCCTGTAACATAGGGGTGACCCTGCCAAGGTCAGGCCCCTGCCCTTTGACTGTGGTGTGTATCTTGCGGCTCAAGTGCCTTTTCTTTAGTTTAATAGCAGAGCTGCTGAAGACACTTTTAATCATGTTTATTCCAACTAAATAAAAGTGCGGAGATGACCTAAGACAGTACAATAAGAAATATAATTGGTCTTTAGCCCTGGTTCAGGGAACTGAGCTCCTAAAACCTTTGGAATCTCCAGAGATAGACAGTGTCAGAAGGGAATTAAATTATAGGACCCTCCGTTGGTGCCTACTGGGGAATCAGTATGTGAGGAAAAGCCCCTATACATCTGGCCATAAGAGTGTTCTGTATGAGAAAACAGTTTGTTGGCCTTTTTCAAAAACAGAAATGATAGGATTCCCCAGCACAAAGTATTCTGAAGGTCAACTGGTATAGTCCTCAACTCTGGAATTCCAGGACTGGCCTTGTCCTAAGGAAATTAGCATTGTTCTTTTGTCATTAAGATTTTTTCTTTTTTGTGTGGAACATTACCTGAACTGAGTTCCACATAATGTTTTTATGTATTATTTGAAAAAAAAAAACAAACCCAAAAACTCCTTCTATTGACCCATAGGTTTGAAAGATACTGGGTTTCTATATTACAGGAATTCTCAGAGCAGTGATGCCCAAAACACATTTCTTGTGAAGATGAAAATGTACTATATATGGCCACTGAACACTTAAAAGATGGCTAATGCTATCAAAGAACAGAATTTTTAAAATTTATTTTTAATTTTAATGACCTTGAACAGCCATATGTGGCTAGCTGCTTACCAGATAAAATAACCATAGCCTTACTGCTTTCACTGTTCAAAAGTGCTTGTGAACTTGAAGATTGGGATAGACCTATACAGTTATCATGGTGCCTATGTGGTCAGACAACATTTAAGAATAATTATGTCGGCTTGGCACCTGTGGCTCAGCAGGCTAAGGCACCAGCCACGTACACCTCAGCTGGTGGGTTCAAATCCAGCCCAGGTCTGCCAAACAACAATGACGGCTGCAACCAAAAAATGGCCGGGCATTGTGGCGGCGCCTATAGTCCCAGCTACTTGGGAGGCAGAGGCAAGAGACTCGCTTGAGCCCAGGAATTGGAGATTGCTGTGAGCTGTGATGCCACAGCACTCTATCCAGGATGATAGCTTGAGGCTCTGTCTCAAAAAAAAGAAGAATTCTGTCACATCACTAGTCCTTTATTTTATTTTTTTGAGCCAGAGTCCCACTCAGTCTACCTGGATCGAGTGCTGCAGCATCATAGCTCATAGCAACCTCAAACTCCTGGGCTCAAGGAGTCCAGCCTCCTTGCTCAGCCTCTGGAGTAGCTGGAACTACAGGCATCTACCACAACGCCTAGCTGATCTTCTATTTTAGTAGAGACTGGGGTCTCACTCTTGCTCAGGATGGTCTTAAAATCCTGAGCTCAAGTGATCCACCCACCTTGGCCTCCCAGACTGCTAGGATTACAGGTGCGAGCCACTGTGCCCAGCCACATGACTACTATTTTAAAGAATGTATTTTAAATACTAGAACAGAAAACAAATGTAATTGCCTTCATTGTTCCTACCCCATTGTAGGCATGGCTGAGAATGCCATGATTCAGGATGCTGGTATAATACGGGACTTGGTGTAGTGCAACAGAGTGACCTGCAAATAAAGTGAGAGGAGGGGGCGGCGCCTGTGGCTCAGTGAGTAGGGCACCGGCCCCATATGCCAAGGGTGACAGGTTCAAACCTGGCCCCAGCCAGCTAAAACAGCAGTGGCAAATGAAACAAAAATAGCCGGGCACTGTGGTGGGTGCCTGTAATCTCAGGAACTCGGGAGGCTGAGGCAAGAGAATTGCCCTAGCCCAAGAGCTGGAGGTTGCTATGAGCTGTGATGCCATGGCACTCTACCAAGGGCTACAAAATGAGACTCTGTCTAAAAAAAAAAAAAAAAAAATGATAATAAAGTGAGCGGTGTGTAGGTCGCAAGTGAAATTAAAGATTACTTTTTGTGAATGTTTTGGGTTATAAACCCTTCCAGGGTGGGTTTTTGTTGTTGTTTTTTATCATTAAGGTGCTGAACATTCTTGATTATCACATTTCCAATTTGAAACATTCTCACAATTATACATAAATTGGTGAAGTCAGCCATTGGTCAGAATTTGGTATTATGATACATGGTAGCCAATTATCATAAGAGCTAAAAACATTGGCAGATGAGGCTGTGTGGTCCAGGAGATAACTGTGGCCCACACTGGTGAGCATCAGTATTCAAGCCAACTCTGAAATTAACCAAGTGCAGCCTAACACCTTCCTCTTGCACATTTTTTTTTCCCCCTCGTCACTTGTATCACTGCAATCACAAGCTGGATGCAGAGGAAACAGTTCTCTCACTGAATAATGATCATGTTTAGATATAGAATATCACTGAAGGAAATGAACTAACGCTCCTCTTACCAGGCCTCATGTCTGCAGCACTGGGACTCAGCATCCCCTCCTCAAAGGTGATGTCCATTCCTACATCCTCCAATGACAGTCTGGGAAAAAAGCAAAGCAAAGAGTGTAAAATATTGGGTGGGACTTTATTTTTTATTTTTTTCAAAAAGAAACCCACAAATTCTAGGATCACCATTTCAACTCACTTGAAATAAACGATGTGTGTGTACTGAATCCACTGTATGTGGCCCCAAATTAGAACAAAGACTTTCTGTAGTACCATGAATGAGAACCACGCACACCAGTTCCACTTACTTAAGTCAAGTCATTCCTTCTGCCTGCAGGCACATATAAGTGAACACATGCCGAGTAGAAAATTCAGAAATACTAAATACAAACAACTAGTAAAACATACTTCGGGGGACACTTAGTATTTTTTTTTTTCAATAAGAGAGTTAACATATGTGCTGCAAAGACAGACTTGAGTCTGTACGTCTCTCTTGCCCTCTGAACACAAAAATCTGAGCATCTTGGCTCGGCGCCTGTGGCTCAGTGGGCTAAGGCGCCAGCCACATACACCTGAGCTGGCAGGTTCAAATCCAGCCCGGACCCGCCAAACAACAATGACGGTTGCAACCAAAAAATGGCCAGGCGTTGTGGCGGGTGCCTGTGGTCCCAGCTACTTGGGAGGCAGAGGCAAGAGACTCGCTTGAGCCCAGGAATTGGAGGTTGCTGTGAGTTGTGATGCCAATGCACTCTATCCAGGGTGACAGCTTGAGGCTCTGTCTCCAAAAAAAAAAAAAAAAAAATCTGAGCATCTTAAATCTTAAATTGCTATGGGCAGAGGAAGGCATACTCTGCTGATCTCACTTTATTATATGTAAACTGGGGATATACCCCCTGCCTCACTGAGTTGTTGAAAGATTAAGCTACCAAAGTGACATGTCTAAAATTTCTGAGCAGGCATGCCCTGGTGCTATTTTTGTTCTTTTTCTTTTGAATATTTAAAGATTCATTGTGGATATACGTTGGTGAAGATGGTTCTGGCTATGACTTACCATCTCTTGTTTCTAATCAATGCCAAGCCCAAGACCATTTATATTAATCCACTTCATAAAAAAAGTATGGCTAATAGGAAAATAGCAAAGAAAATTGTGAGAAACCTATATTCTCTTCTAGGAAGCTGACCAAGTGTTCATAGTGAATTATCTTATTTCCATGCCCTGGCCCTTGTTCAGTAAATCCTCTTTTACCAAGATAATTTACTTTTCTTCTTGGTGGCTTCTATATAATTTTGCTCATCTAGGGTGAATCTTGATGTAGGAACTAATCTAAATTGAAACATAATGAACATTTACATTAAAGTTCTAAATTTAGTTTGTCTTTCCCCCTCTTACTGAGACTTTTATCTGCGTTTGTCTGGGTCTACCAAACATTTGGAGTTTCATCAGCTTCTCCAGGAACCAAGTCAAATTCCTCCTGCCAATAAAGCACTATGGTGAAAAAAAAAATTCTCTGCCTCTAGAGATAACTGCATTTGCTTCATTTACTCAACAAACATAATTTCAGTATCAGCTATAGGCAGTGTTTTTCAACTTTTTTTTTAATCGCATGGCACACTTGAACCTATAGTTAAATTTCCATGGCATACTTAAATTATGAGGATACTTACTGTCCTTTGAACTTCCTTAGAAAATAATTTAATAAATAATCTTTAAAAAATTGCTGCAGAGGGAGCAAGATGGTGGCTGAGTAACAGCTTCTTTGCAAGCGAGAGCAGTGAGATTGGGGAGAGAAGACTCCAGGCATCTCTGGCTTGTGGGTTCTGCCCAGAAACATCCCTTTGGGGAACGCAGGGAGACAGCAAGAGACTTCTGCACCCCAGGAGGAGGACAAAAGCACAGAAGTGCCAAGTGGTTGCCATCGGTCTGAGGCTGCCATAGCTGTAATTACAACAGCAGTGACATTGTAGACAGGGAAGGCCTTCCCTGTGGGTTGGTTTGCTTGTTTTGGACTTGGGCAAGAGTGCACGTGACTTTTAGTGTTGAGCCGCTGGGGCAGAATGGAGCTAACATTGTTTGGCTGTGGGCTGCTTGTGGCAGCCATTGTGGGAGAACTGCCCCTTTAGGCTCTGCCTTCCGGGTTGCAGAGTGAGGCTTGAGCTGGGGGACCTTGGGCGAGTGATCTAGTGACTGTGAGCAGCATCAAAGGCGGGACTGAGATGGTGGGGAAGAGCCCGGCTTTCAGTGTTTGGCAGTGGGAGGGCTGCCTTTCAACCTGGGCCCTTAGAGGCACTGAGTGGGGCTGGTTTTGGCACACCAGATAAGCGGACAGCCACTTCAGGAGAGATCCCAGTGACAAATGCTTTCCTGGGAAAGCTTCTGCTTAGCCGAGGTTAATGGTTTAAAGTGTCTCTTAAGTGGGCTAAGGAGAAATTCAGGCTCTCAACCTTGTAGGGTTTGACGGCAAAGAAATGAGCAGAGGCCTCCAATCTCCATCTCATACAGATGGGGTATTAGCATCTCATACCCCAGAAGATAACCTTTGCCCAGACAATATTCAGCAAGATATATATACTGCATTGGGATTTTTTTTTTTAATTTCGGCATTTTTCTCCTAGATTTTTCTATTTTTTCCTTTTCTTTCTTCATTTTACCAGTTTAAATATAATCTTCCATTGTTGCCTTCTTCCATAATAAGAACTGTATTTTTGCTAGTGTTTCTGCCCCTGTTATTTGGTTTTTCCTCCAATTTTATCCTTTAAGGTTTTCCGTTTGTTTGTTTGTTTGATTTATAGTATTTTTGTCTTTCCTCTCTATTTAGTGGAGGTAGGGTACTGTATCTGCTCAGACTGGCAAAGAGCTGCTGACCTAAAGAGAACCACCCAACCCAGCACCCCCAGAGATTGGGGGGTTCTAAGGTGTGGGTCAAAGTACCCTGATGTACTCCTTTATTACACCTGTCTCCCTCTTTTTGTGCCTCTCTTCTTTTTGTCAATATTACCTTTTAGTCACCCCCTCTCCTTTCTCATTTTTCTTTTCCTAAATTATTTTTCCCTTCTTGCTCTTCAATCTTCTCATCCTTTTAGTCATGTACCAAAATGACTCACCAAAACCTTAGCCCAGAGGCATGTAACTTAAAGAGCAAGAGGAAGTGAAAGGAAAACTTGGGCAAGGAAACAGATATAAAGAAAACACTCATGAGGAAGAATCAGCACACAAATCCTGGCAACATGAAAAACCAGTTCAGGGCAACCCCCACAAGGGACTGTATGGTAGCTACTGCAGAGGATTCCATCTATAAAGAAATGTTAGAAAGGCTTGGTGTCTGTGGCTCAACGGGCTAAGGCGCCAGCCACATACACCTGAGCTGACGGGTTCAAATCCAGCCTGGGCTGCCAAACAACAATGATGGCTGCAACCAAAAAATGGCCGGGCGTTGTGGCAGGCACCTGTAGTCCCACCTACTTGGGAGGCAGAGGCAAGAGACTTGCTTGAGCCCAGGAATTGGAGGTTGCTGTGAGCTGTGATGCCATAGTACTCTATCCAGGGTGAGAGCTTGAGGCACTGTCTCAAAAAAAAAAAAAAAAAAGAAAGAAAGAAATGTTAGAAATGACAGAAGGGGAATTAAAAATACAGATGATAAAAACAATGAAGGAAATTGCTGAGAAAGTGAAAAATAACCAAAAAACAGTGAAGGAAATTGCTAAGAAAGTGGAAAATAACCAAAAGGAAATCCAAAAACAGAACCAAATAAGAGATGACTGACATGAAGAATATAGAAAGGAGATAGCAGAGATGAAGGAATTGAAGCAATCAATTAGGGAACTTAAAGATGCAATAGAAAGTATCAACAACAGACTAGACCAGGCAGAAGAAAGAATCTTAGAGGTAGAGGACACAGCTCTTGAGATAACTCAGATAGTTAAAGAGGCAGAATAAAAAGAGACAGAAAGCAGAATGTTCACTGATAGAGTTATGGGACTTTATGAAGCTTTCAAATATATTGAGTTATTGGTATCCCAGAAGGGGAAGAATAATGCCCCAGAAGAATGGAAGCCATATTAGAGAATATTATAAATGAAAATTTCCCAAATATCACCAAAGATTTTGACACACTCCTTTCAGAGGGATATTGGACCCCAGGTCACCTCAACTCAAATAGAGCTTCTCCAAGACACATTATGATGAGCTGTCCAAAGTCAAGACAAAAGAAATGATTTTGCAAGCTGCAGGAGTAAGTACCAACTAACCTATAGGGGCAAATCCATCAGGGTGACTGCAGACTTCTTTAATGAAACTTTTCAAGCAAGAAGACAATGGTCATCTACCTTTAATCTACTTAAACAAAACAATTTCCAGCCCAGAATTTTATATCCTGCTAACCTAAGCTTTAAAATTGACGTAGAAGGCTCAGTGCCTGTGGCTCAACGGGTTAAGGCGCCAGCCATGTACACCTGAGCTGGCGGGTTCAAATCCAGCCCGGGCCCGCCAAACAACAATGACGGCTGCAACCAACAAATGGCTGGGTGTTGCGGTGGGCGCCTGAGGTCCCAGCTACTTGGGAGGTGGAGGCAGGAGACTCGCTTGAGCCCAGGAATTGGAGGTTGCTGTGAGCTGTGATGCCACAGCACTCTATCCAGGGTGACAGCTTGAGGCTCTGTCTCAAAAAAAAAAA
>CAUYON010137079.1:0-30023 GCA_963573935.1 Arctocebus calabarensis | reverse complement strand
TCCAATGTACTCAGCCCTACTATGAAGCTAATTTATAGCTTTCATGTGAAGGCTATAACCCACCTTCTCCTTTCTTTGGGTATACTACGATCAAGTGCAACTGGTCTGACAGCCCTCATAATTACCACCTACTACTTCCCCAACTCCATCCTTCACATATAAGTCAGAGTGAACCAAATCACATTATACCCAAATGCAAATAAAAACAGTTAGTTGACAAAATATTTGATTAACTAATAATAATTATATATTTATTTATAAGAAAAACATGATTTTTTGATCCATGTATACACAATGGGCAGATGAAATCAAGTTAATTAACATATCTATCACTTCATCAACTTACCATTTTCTTAGAAGCTACTATTCCTTATTAGATATAATATCTTGATAATATAGCTATATCTCTGACATCAGCTGCCTTTGCTCTACCTTTCCTTAATCATTGATTTACATTTAATTTTTTTCTTTTGTTAAACACTTGAAGCTTATTTCTATTTTTTGGTGTTTTTACTTTATGTCCTTTCTCTTAGAACTCTACTTTTTCCTATCATTCCATTTCTTCTCCCTTTTTATCATTTATGCCCCAACTCGAATAACATTTCCTGAGAAAATTTTCACCAGTCATCTAGATAAAGCAATGTGCTGGCTTTTAATTATTCTCTCAATATAAGACTATTTTATCTTCTATAAAGGATTTATCAATATTTGATATTATCCAATTTATTGCTCACTTTTTAGGGGTTTTTTTCCTCCCTCACTGCTGGTTGACATAAGTTCTTTAAGGACAAGGGTTCTGCTGAGTTCCTGGCTACTTTAAAATATCCAGTACAGTTTGTCACACAAAAGATTCTCCAGAAATATCTTTTGACTGACTTACTCCTGGACAAATTTACTGTATTTTTAAATAGCATAGAACTAAAACAGATACAGAAACACAGGTACTGTTTATGTTTTCATTGGCATTGCAGTAAATGTATAAATTTGCTTAGGAAGAAATGTCATTTTTTATATTTACCTTTATTCCTCCCATCCAGGAAATACAATTGTTTCTAAAATAAATTTACTCAAGTGCTCTTATTTCTTCCCATAAATCTTTGGGCTCCTTTGTATTTAATTTTGGTATATTTCATACTGTCTTGTTTTTCATAGTTGTAAATGAAGACATTTTTACTGCACTATTTATCTAGGTAGCTAGATATTATTCCTCCATCAATTACACTCAACGCTATTATTTCTCATAAATTAGAAAAAAAGGTAAATTTTACCTTACAGGGCAGCATTCTTCCTCTGTTTTTATTTTTTTTATTTTTTAGAAACAGGTGAGGTAATGTAGGCAAAGCTGTTTTATAAAATATGAAAGGCTATTTGAATGGCAGACCAGATAATGGCTACTAAGACTGATGGTGTTTTATTATATCTGTGCCATCTGTAAATGGTAATATTTTTGTCATTTCTTCAAAAAGCGTGTCCCTTTCTGTACCTTTTTGTGATAATATGAATGTTACTGTAGACCTGAGCTCAGTTCTCTCGGTATGAAATTCTGTGACCTCTTCATCATATCAAACCTTCCTCTAAAAGTAGCTCCTTTTTAAAGTCTTTCCCAACTCTGACTCCTTTTTATCTGGACATATGCATGCTACTCTTCACGTTGCCTCTTATACACTTAGAAGTACAATAGTTAATGTTTGCTTCCATGGAAAGTTATAACAACATAGCCAATACTCACAAAGTATGCATAGTCATGCTCATGCCTGTGCATTTTACATGATTTAATTCATGTAATTTTTACAAAAATCCCATGACATATTCTTTATTTTCCATCGTACCAATGAAGAGATTCAAGCAGAGTGAGGAATTACTTGCTCCATGTCATACTTCTAATAAACAGCCAATGAAGGGAGTGAGTTTGTTTTCATACCCTGCCAACTTCTCAATTATGACTCAATACAGTAATGAAACTTCATAAAATAAAAATATCAGACCACCTTACTAGAAGCCTAACATCCAGAATGGTGGCAATGATCTTAGTCCAATCTGTGGGACTCATTCATTAATTTATTAAGAACTTTTTGTGAATTCACCAAGTGCTAGGTGTTGTACTTGGCACCCATGATTCAAAGATGAGGTAGAACAAGTCAGTGGGTTTGCTAGTTTGGTCATGACAAAGAGGATAGGAAGAAGTGCTTGGGGTGACGCAGAATCAGATCACTGCTAAAAATGTGTATTTCTATGACAGTTAACACACTGGAAAATAAGAAATGGAGAATAATCTCAATAGAAAAAGAACTCAGAAGCCAGGCATAGAGAGATCAATGAATTAGGAGAGTCCATTTAGCCTGGAGAAAGAGAGAAGACTGAAGAGTTATCTAGGTAACTATTTTGTTTTGTTTTGTTTTGTTGTTGTTGTTGTTTTTGAGACTCTGTCACCCTAGGTACAGTGCTGTGGCATCGTGATAACTCATAACAACCTCAAACTCTTAGGCCTGAGCAATCTTCTTGCCTCCGCCTCCTATGTAGCTGGGACTACAGGAAAATAGCACTACATCCTGCAAGTATTTCTATTTTTAGTAGACATAAGATCTTGCTCTTGTTCAGGCTGGTTTCAAACTTCTGAGCTGAGAGATCCACCCACCATAGCCTCCCAGAGTGCTAGGATTACAAACATGAACCACCGTGCCTGGCCAGTTATCCAGGTAACACTGGAAGGCAGAACTAGTTCGACAGGGAGAAAACATGTAGTAACAGAAGTAGACTCAGCATAAAGAATAACTAATTAACACAACTGTTCTAAATTTCAAAAAGTTACTGAACATATTAAATTTCCCCTCATTGAGATGATTAAACCTGGGAATGAGCACAGCCTTTCTTATTACTCAGAGGCCTTGTAGAATTTCTTTCCCATATCACATTAGAAAATTCAACTACAGTAGATGACTCCTTGGTTCATTCTGAATCTAAATCTGTTTGGCTGTAAAGAGGATGGAGAATAACAGTATATACTGTCAGAAACAGTTTAAGGTATGGAATTTACTGTTTCATGGATACTAGCAGGAAAAAAAAAGGAGTAGCCAGATATTCATACTTGTTAGCATAAATTCCCCCCAAGCTCTAAGGGGAGGACAAGAAGAACCCATGACAGGTGCTTACATTGCTGGAAAGTTATGCTGAGATGGGGGGAGTTTCCACTTTCATAGTATTTGAAAGCCAACCAACTCTATTCCAGAGGGAAACATTATCCCATCGTTCTAGGTTGCTTGCTTTGTGTACAACCCTTAGAGATAGCTCAGGTGGTTAAGTAAGGCCTTGCTTTCTTGGTATACTCAGAAAGAATGTGCAGGGCTTATGGTATATGTTTCCTTCAACATAGGCTTAAAAGCCATCGAATACTTGGATTCCTAAGCCATGCCAGAGTCTGTGATTACCAAAGAAAGCAGGTAACAAGGAGAAAAGATATTTCAATGACATAAGTCCTATTTAAAACAATCTCCAAACAGTGAGAAATAGATGAGATAAAAACAGTTTGCTTTTAAACCTATTGAATCCAGATGGAAGTTACATATGTCACCAACCTTCTTGTTTGTATGCCAAAAGAACTAACCTATTTGGTACAGGCTTATTTATAAGGTTTCTAATGGCAAGAAGCACCTATTTTTCAAGTTCAGAATTGCTCAAATCAGCTCTTTCCCATGCAGGAATTTTCATTAGATTTAAAAAAAAGAGAGAGAGTATAGGAAAAAACTCAGACTCTTAACTGCTTTCAAGAAGATAAAGATTTCTGTTCAGACTACGAGTAGATGAATCAACATTGCCACCTAGTGGAAACATTTATTTATTCAAAAACATAAAATTACATTTTCTGCAACTATATCCCCTCTTTTCTTGTGTTTTTGTCAGCAAAGATAAACTGATTAAAAACCTAGTTTGATCAGTCTATTTTAAAGAATTATAAAACACTTTTGTCCCTTCTTATAATTTTATTTTTATGAACAAATTGTGTATAATGCACATTAGGAACAATTTCTAAAATAGATGAATTTTAAAGGATGTTGATTGTAAGGTTAAAAAAATGAAGAACTCTGCAATTTCTTAAAAAATTCTGTGAGAAGAGCCAATGTTAAAAGAGAATTTATAGTCAAGGAAATAAAGACTTTTTTAATGCTGATTGCCTTGAAATGGACAAATCATAGCACCTCCGTAAATTACCATAATTATGAATCATAAACAGATTTTCAAGGTCCTTATGACTTCTTACAGTCAAAGTTCTTAAGAATAGAAGCTGGAAATAAGGAAAAACATAAGAAAAACAACAATTAGACTGGGCACAGTGACTCACTTCTGTAATCCTAGTACTTTGGGAAGCCGAGGCATGTGGACTGCTTGAGCTCACAAGTTTGAGACCAGCCTGAGCAAAAACAAGACCTCATCTCTATTAAAAATGGAAAAAAACTGAGGCAAACGAATTACTTGAGCCCGAGTTGGAGGTTGCTATGAGCTATGACACGACTGCACTCTACGCAGATTGACAGCTTGAGACTCTGCCTCAAAAAAATATATATATTTTACATACAGAAATATTTGCATGCAATTCAGTTTTTTGTCTTAAAAAATATGGGAAATATGTTACAGGCCAGTCACTAGGTATCTTGCAAAAAACCAATATAGAGACCACAAAAATAAAGACCATTTCTAGAATTAAATTTCTTATAGCTTTTATAATCTTACCAGTATCGTGGTCAAATTCCTCAGGCAAATTAAGAAAGGAGAAAATGGAAGAACCAGAGAAATTAAAATGAATTTGAGAATATTTCCAGAGATTCTAAAACTCCATTCGTTTTTCATTGGTGGGAAGCAGTACAACCTGGAGGTTAACATCACGAACTTTGAAATAAGGTTTGGAATAAACTTTGAAATTACACAAAATTGTGTTTGCTTGGTTTTTTCTTTCATAAATAAAAATGGGTCAAATATTGACAGATGCATAGGGCTCAACTCACACATTAAACTCTTAACTCCATGTACCTATATAGCATTCATAGTTGATTTACCTCATACCCCTTAGAATCTGTATATTTGCAGTGGGAATTATAACACATACCCAGGTAGGTGGATATGAGAATTCAGTTCAGGAAGGATCAGATGGTGCTTGGTAACTACCCAACTTACAGTGAGCATGTGATGAATGGCTACTAGAACTGATGGCTAATTTTTCAAAATATATTTTGGCTGCACCAAAAAAGGACCTATTTAGTTAACTGTCAACGATTTTAAAATTGCTGAGTGCCAAATAGGAAAAATTTCTCTGTTTGCCTATTTGTTAGAGTTTCTCCCTAACCTTTATATGCACTTACACTATTTAAATAACTACCCTTTCACATTTATTTTTCCACCTAATAAGATGAGACACAACCACTGTCTTTCACTGAAGAATGAGTTGCCATTTGGTGGCTGCTTCTGTTCATCTGGTCTTCTTTAATTTAGCCCTGCATAAGGTGACAGGTTATGTTAAAAATTACTGCCCCCTTTAACACGCACATGCTACCACCCTGTGCTTCTCCTCTGTCTTAGTATCTTAGCTCTACTCTGGTTTTTTAAGCCACAGAAAAAGAAATGGGACTATAATCACATTGAGTCCTAATGTTTACATACATACACACTCATAACTTTCACAAGAATTTTCTATAGAAAAATTTTTTTTTCCACAAAGAAAGTAGTGCAGTCTAGGGATTAAAGGCAGCATCTAAAGCCAGACTGCCTAGGCTAAAAATTAAACATGAGCAAGTCTTAGCTACATGATCAGAGGCAGGTTACTCAACACCACTAATTTCATTATCTGTGAAATAGGAATACTGATGGTACATGTCTAACATGGTTGTAGCCAAAAATAAATGATATGATGTGTGGAGAGTGGGTGTGAGGTGGCAGGGCCCCTACAGCCTGGAGAACATTCAGGGAATGAATCCCGAGCTGCTTCTCCTTCTTTCCCAAACAACCATATTCCTTTCTTCATGCTCCCTCTGCCAAAAGTCAGTAGCTCTTTCTTTGTCTAGTTAATTTTTAAGAACTATGCAGACATCCTTGTGATATTTCCCTTCTTACTTCTTATCATCTGTTAATGAAGTTGAGTAGAAACCATTAACGAGATGATTTGTCTTTATTCAAGTCATTTACATTTCCCAATCATACTGTAAGACCAAAAATATGTCTTTTGTTTATGCTACTTCCCTAAATTGTCTATGCTACTTCCCCCTAGACAACCCTGTACAGATACAACAAAATAAAGCTGATTCTATGCTTTGGCACTGGCTGCAGCCATCAGCTCAGTCAGACCTCCCAATCCCATTTTTGGTCTCTGTGTCTTCTCTTGTGCTGTATTTTTTTTTCACACCCCCAAAGCACCAGCAACAAAGGCAAAATTAGACATCATATCAAGCTAAAAATGGCATCACATCAAGCTAAAGTGCTTCCGCACAGCAAAGGACACAATCAACAAAGTGAAGAGACAACACAGAGTAGGAGAAAATATTTGCAAACTACCCATTTGACAACAGATGAATAGTTAGAATACACAAGGACCTCCAACAACCCAATAGGAAAAAATCCAAAAATCTTATTACAAAATAGCAAAAATCCGAAAATCTTATTACAAAATTGGTAAATATCTGAATAGAAATTTCTTTAAAAACCACATATAAATTGGTTAACAGGTATATTTAAAACTGCAATGAGATAATATCTCACCCCAGTTAAAAAGGCTTTTATCAAGAAGGCAATAATGAATGCTGGCAAGAATGTGGAGACAGGGGAACCCTCAGACACTGTTGGTTGGAATGCAAATTAGTTCAATTGCTATGGAGAACAGTAGGGAGGGTCCTCAAAATAGTGCCCGTATGATGCTGCAATCCTACTGCTGGGTGTATATCCAAAGGAGGGGAAAGCAGTGTATTGAAAATACATCTGTACTGCCATGTTTATTACAGAACTTTTCATATCCAAGGAAGCAACCCAAGTGTCCATCAATGGGTATAAGGGTAAAGATACTGTGGTACATATAATTTCATACACAATGAAATATTTTATGTCAACAAAAAAGAATGAAATCTTGCCCTTTGAACCAACGTGGATGGAACAGGAGAATATTATGTGAGGTGAAATAAGCCAAGCATAGAAAGACGAATCTCACATGTTCTCATTCATAGGTGGGAGCTAAATATTAAAAGAAATTGATCTCATGGGGGCAGAGAATAGAATGACGGTTACCTCTTGTGCTGTTATTTTTCTTAGTCCCCACCAATTCCAAATGGGTTCGGTCCCCTTCCCCACACTGGTTCGCAACAATGATGCACCTGCATGGACCAGAGTGAGTCCTCAAGAAATGTTAGCTGTTACGAATGAAGGAGACCTGTTCTGAGGTACTGAGGAATTCAGAGATTAATTCAAAGAATTCATTTCATTCATTCTAAAAATAATGATTGAACTCTGCTTACTACCTGTTAACATAAAAAAAGGTAAATGTTAACCTGGTTTCACTCCCCATGGGATTTGTGATCATGTGGCATTTTTGTCAGCACGGCTGAAAATTAGGGTTATTTCTCATGCTCATGGAAGTGCCCCAAGAGTAAATGGACACAAAGAAAGGGGAGCTTGTCTGTCTCAGGAATACCCTCCCGATGAGGATGCTGAGGGTTCCCAGAGGGCCTCCCAGACTTATTCAGGGTGAGCGCCCTCTTGAGCCCTGTCTTGGGGATGGCAGCTATATTCTGAGGGTTCACCCTGTGTCAGCCAGGTTGTGCTCAATTTTAAATTTTTCAGAATAATTCCCAAGGTCAGTGCATTTATGCATAAGGAGATTAATGTTCAGAAAGATTGAATAATGTGAACAAGACCACACAATAAGTTTTAGGTCTACAGTATGAGCTCCGAACTCAGAACTCAACTCTGCCTCATTCCAAAGGCACACCAGACAGACTTTTTTTTTTTTTTTTTTTGAGGAGAGGTTGTAGGGAGAGGTGCAATTAGCTTGAAGTTAATTATAAACATATCTTGAAGGTGCTACAATTATGGCATCACTGGAGTAGCTAGTAGAAATGCCCCATAATAAAATAAATGAAGATTTTTGAGAGAAAAAAACAAGTCTATAGAATTGGTAGGTGGGAAGCCCAGCATGCCTGGGTATAGGAAATACAGGCCAAGCTTCCTCTTCTCTCCTCATGTCTTGCCCACACTCAGCCAGGATGTTCTGGAATCATGCCACTCATTATAGCAGAAATTTTGCTATGAGACATGTAATCTTTGGATCTTGGTTCTGCCATAGGATCTTGGTTTTGCCATAGGTTCTCAGAATATAATGTAGCATACTCATCATTTTTAGAAGGCATATTAATACCTCTCATACCAAGCAAATCTTATATGCAATGCCTAGCCAAAGGGCTGATATATGGGGTAGCCTTAAAGTTCCTGTGTAATTTAAAATAGTGTCAACTTTATGGCCACCCTGTATAACAGATGTTTAATACATATTAGTTCAGTGTATTTCCAACTACAGATCATGAAATCAGTAATACTGTTCAGAACCAGAATATTGGAATGGAAGAAACTGGAATGGAGTAGACTGAAATGGAATGGAATGAATCAGAATATATCACACTTATTATGGATAAGGTTTTTTCATGATACTTCTTTCAGATACACATACTGTACATACATATGTTTCTGAATCTCAATATAATTTGCATTTATCATCATGAGTCAGAATTTAAAAATGTACAAGCCTCTGCATTGGATCCCTTCTCCATAATGCATTTACAATATGACTCTTATTAAGAAATTAACTAAACTCGAATTCATTCACTTAAAAGTTTATAGGCTAGTTCTAATGTTTTCCATCATTGCTTTATATATTGATTTCATTTCTCCTAAAATACTTTGCAGTCGTCTTTATTGCATAGTACTTACCTCCCACAGTTGTCATTATTTATTCCCATGCCTGTCCTCCCTCTAACTTTTCATGAGTAAGGACAGCATCTTATGATTTCTTTCTTCTATTTCCAAGGTTAACAAGAGGTTAATTATTTATCGCTATCTTTGTTAACCAGAAGACTATGAGTTGAAAGTCTACAATTTTCCTAAAGTGATATGGTGATATTTAGATATTCTTGGAAGGTCTTTTAAACTTTCCTGTGCTTATGAAAACTATAAAATTCTTGAGGAAAAAAATGGAAGCAAAAAATGGGTCTGGACTTAAGAACTAAGCATTCTAAACATAACAGCCATTCCTAAGAGGGTAACTATGTAAAAGTCATTTAATCCCTGTTGGCTTCAGTTGCCACCTCTTTAATGAGGTGGGTAAACTCTAAGACTTCTTACATCTCTTTCAAATGCAAGGTTTTAATTTTGTTGGTATACTAAATGACAGAGGAGAATATTAAACATGAATGATAATAAGCAACAGACTTAGAGTTAAGACTTCTGATTATATAGTTTTTTTTTAATTCCCCAAGCTGTATTACAATATAATGCAGATTATAAATTCAGAGGAATGAACTAAAAACATTAAAAATGGCACTGCTTTATGGAATCAAGAAGGAATTCTGAACATCAATCTTAATAAACTAGAAAACTAAGGAGAAGAAGTGACAACTGAATCTTGCTTGCTTACTAACATTGGGTATCATTAAATAGGTGAAGCGAATCATTTGTGTAATTAAAAATGATTATGTGGGGAGAGCAGAGAGAGAGAGAAGAGGGAAGGACGCGGGGGAAAGGAAGAGCAGAGAGTGGGAAGGAGAGGGGGTGGAGTCTCGGCATGTGACACATCTTGAACCCTCAATGAATCACCAACAATAAAGTTTTTAGGAAAAAAAAATGATTATGATTATCATTTATATGGTGATGCACTAGAATCATTTTGTTCTTTGTTTTAACATGATTTCTAAGTAGGTAGACTACATATGGAGTATAATGTATTATTTTTTAATAAAATAATGTATTTCTATCTTCAAATAGATGTTTGACTACCACAACTCTTCCAACATATATGAAAAACTATTATTTTTATTTTAGGGGTGAGGAAACGAAGGTACATATATAAAAAACTTGAATCTTTGTATCACTTACAGAATTGGAAATATAATGAAATATATGTGAGATAAATAAAAGCATAATGTGCATGAATAAATGTCAGACAAACTGAACATGAGCTTCAATATTAGAAATGGATTTAGGTTTATGGCAAATCCTGTGATTATGAACTTGTATTGAAATTTTACAAAAGCTCCATTCATTTTTTGTTTGTTTTCTTCTGGTTTTCTTTTAGATTTGTTTATTTACATAGGCACAGAGTCTCTGCAGTATTAATAAGAAAAGTGTTATGAAATCCATCCTTTAACCACAGAAGATCCTTATTAAGCAGTGACCATATAAATGAAACATAAAATACTAATCAGGAATGAAAGAGATAACCGCTAAATTTCTATTATCCTTACTCTAAGAATGTGACAACCAACACTTGCTTTTTTCAGCACTTTCTTTGAAATCCTTATCATTTCCAGGTTTCTTAGGTAAAAACTGCTGCAGAAATGAAAAATAGCCCTACCTAATGTTGTCCGTATGAGAGCTCTGACAAATCCAGCATCCTCCAGAGCCCTGTGTTCCCAGAGCACTAAAGTGTTCATGGGCTCAGGGCTTTCTGCCAAGAAGAGGTTGCATAAAATCAGCACTGATTGGCTAAAAAGGTGGTGTTGTCATTGGGAGGCCAAACAGAACAGCCTCACTTCCTTTAAAAGTATCTCCCATGCTGCCTCGACCATTTAAAATTGAATAATTGGAAAAACATAAGATTTTTTTGAAGACTGAAATGTTTCTGGATAGATTTGACCACCTTAGTAAAACAAAGTAACTTCAGTTCCTTGTTATTCTGAATGGGTTATACATATAACCCTCTACTTTAGCACCTCCACAAAGCATTACATTATAAAGCATCAATAGCATATTGATTTCAAATTCAGATGTCATATAAAATACTACTCCTCACAACCAGATAAGGGCTGCAATTATTTTTCTACATTACTTCACACCAAATGAATGATTGACAACAAACATCCATTAAGAACTAATGGTCTACAGAACTCCTTGCTCTAAATCACAATATTAAAAAAAAGATCTATTACAGGTTTAGAATACTTTAAAATAATCTAAGTCTATTTACTGTGATCAATGTGCATGAAAAAAGTCATATCAGAAGGAATATTTATTCTTGATTCCTCAATATTTTGAGGAAATGGGGATTATATTAAAAATGGGGATTATCTCATGTGATTTTTTTAAAGATATCTAGATTTTCCTATATAAAAGCTGGGTGAGCAACAAAATAAGACTTATCCTTACCAGAATGGAAATAAGACTGATGAAGGAGAGGAAAGGGATAAATAATGCAGGGACAAGGCAGTGCAGTCTTTGAAATAGAAGTAGAGCAAATAGGAAGAAAGGTATTCAATAACGTTAAGTATTTCATATTAATTTCATATACATCATATATGTCAGCAACTTCAATAGTTAATGGGATTTAATTATGGGTAACAAAGCAAGAAATCAGAGCAAAAGTGTGTGGTACTGTCAATGGCAGGAGATGTGACTTTACCTTGGAGATGTGGTACAACAAAACAAGTAGCCACATTCAAAATCATTTTCTGTTGTATAACTTTCATGAATTATGTCCCCTAAAATTTACCTGTTGAAGCCGTAAGCTCCAATGCTTCAGAACGTGACCATATCTGGAACCAGCATTGTTGCAGACATAATGTGTTAAGTTAGGATGAGGCCGTACTGGAGGACGATGGGATCCTAATCCAATATGAATGTGTTCTAATAAGAAGGAGAAGTTTGGCACACAGGGAAAACTCCATGGGGTGATGAAGGAAAGATCGTAGGGATGAAGCCAAAACTCAGGAAGGATGAAACCACTAGAAGCTAGGAGAGAGCTCTGGGACAGATCTTCTGAAGCCCCTTGTGGTAAAACAAGGTTTTTCTCAAAACTTGATTTTGGACTTGGACACCCCAAAACTAAGAGAAAATAAATTTCTCATGCTTAAACCATTCAGTTTATGTTACACTTTTACAGTTGCCCTAGGCAACTAATAAAATAATGAAGACATGGATTTTTTATATTATTAGACTTTTTTTTTATTAATACAATCTGTTTGCCAGGTTGCCTTTGTTAATTTGAAGGATTTCAAGTAAGAGAAAGGTTGACAAACTGGTAAAAATGTGAAGCAATATTTTAAAAAAAGAAAAGAAATAAAGGTCTGCATGTCAATGATTCTGTTTCAAAGGCACTTGGTCTCGTTTACTAACCACTTTGACTTTTGTCAGTTTCTTTCTTTATGTTCTCCTTGCCCCTTTCTAGCCTGGTCACTTTTCTCACCTCAGTGGCACTGAGGTTGTCAATATAGTACCAATCTTCAGAAGATAAAGTGAGTGACACTATGTATGTCTAACTTTTTTTTTTTCCCTGAGAAGCAACCTTCATAAAAATGCTGGATTCTTTAGAAACTAAAATGAGCCTCAAATGCCACATTTTGCAATGGACTGAATTATCTCCACTCACTTGATCTGTGTAATTACCTGCCCCAAATGGCAGGTTAGCACTCAGAGCTGATATAAATATCACTTAATATTTTCAGGCAGTGAACCTTTTTAAATATATTAGCCTTACAGAATACAATTGATGGAAAGAAGAAAATTGCCCAGAATTTTAGAATTAAATAAAAAGTGTCTTTTGGAGCAATTTCTCCCTTTTAAGTTTGTAGTCTGTCAAATTTGCTAGTTTTTTTTTCCTCCCCAAGGGATGCATGTGGCGGAATTTCTGACAAAATGGAAGAATTTAAAAATCAGCAGACTCAAATGATGATCAGCATTAGAAAAAGCACTTCCACACTTTCACTCCATTATGATCAGTTTCTCAACAAAGGAATCAGAAGCTGAAGTCAATACCATTAATTCTGAAAAATGCTTCCTTAAATTAGAGCTTGTGTTCCTGGTCCAACTTCTTTATGTTAGGTCAGTGGTTCTCAACCTGTGGGTCGCAACCCACAGGAACTGTATTAAAGGGCCGCAGCATTAGGAAGGTTGAGAACCATTGCGTTTGATGAAGGAACTCTAGGACTGGTTTTTGGTGGTGTTACAAGCCTTAATGAAAGCCACCCAGATAGTAACCAACAAACTTAAGAACATCGTTTTCTTATTCCAATCTATTAGCTGATCATCACAGCAAAATATGTCATCTGTAAATGGTCACGCCATCTTCCTATTTGGCTCCCTTTAAAGTTATTGACATGAAAATGTTAAACATTAAAAGCAAAAATAAATATGCTAAATTTTATCTCATTGTATCTTAAAATGATATACCCTACTTCCTAAATCCTGATATTCTACAGAAGATCATCATGTGGGCCCAGGTTCCCTGTTGTCCAAGTCACTTGAACCGCTACCTATGGCTTATGCCCTAAAATCTGCATTGCAACAGCTTCTTCAATAACAAATAACCTAACTATGAACAATGTTGTCAACTTTCCTTAAAAGTAGGTTTCCAGTAATCATCATCTTCCATTTCCTAGAAAGTCTTCTGCATGTTTTAGTATTCTGTTACTGTGTCTTATTCCAAAGCCTTTCTTTGATAGTATGAGATTGAGGAGGATAAATATTATTAGCAATAATCAAGTGGGATATTCAACCTTAATATGGCTGACAGCCTTAGAATGTAGAAATATAGTGTCACTTAAATGTTTTGATCTTACACTATGTATATGTGTAATAATTCTTATTTCTGCTCAGTTTATTTTAAGCATTTAAATTAAGAGATGAATTGTTTTAATGTCACCTATAATTAATTGTAACACATGACACAACTCAACAGAAATTTAATATTATCCAAATATCTTAGTTTACCCCATTGTGAATATTGCAAGCAATAGAGAAGCTCTCTCATTTTAGGGATCTCTGTGCCCATCACAATCTTTACCTACAGGCTTTACATGCATAACATAAGAGATTGGTACACTCCAGAACTATTTACCACACACTATAGATGATGTACAGCATGTCTTCGAGTAATGTACTTTCTATTATCATCTCATTAAGAAATTAATGAATTCCATTGTCCATGCCTGGCAGTAAGAGTAGTCGATGGTGTGTCAGGGGGGAGTAGTGAGGTCGTGAGGTGGTGAAATCTAGCAGAAAAGGCAGAGAGGCACAAAGGAGTGAAGTTGATAAAATTCAGGGAAAATGCTTTCAAGTCAAGCATTATTTGTGGAGAAGGACAACAGGAATTATGGAGTGACTTACAATTTTTTAAATACATGAGTAAGAAGAGACAAAAATAAGAATAAAATTGAGTTGGAGCAAATTAGAGTTCGAGTTAGAGCTCAAGTTTAACTAGTATTTGAGCTGTAATTGGAATTGAGTAAGAGCTGGAGTTCTAGGTCAAATTAATCCTACTCCTGCCCACTCCAGGTGTCAGAGGCTGGAAAAACTACAAGTCAGAAACAATTAGTCTCTAGTCAAGACAGGGTGAGTCACAAATAAAACTCAAACCCACATCCCTCTTTTCAGTAGACTGCTGTTCACCATAGATCTTAAACACCCGCATAATTCTCTCTGACCACCATACCTGCTGCTTCTCTCTGGCAGCCCCTCCCGGACCCTGCTCGGACCTCTCTCCCCGCTGTGAGTGCTCTCGCTGATCACCTGGCTCAGTGTTAAGAGATTTTGCCCCATTTGATCAATGTTGTCTCCAAACAAACTAAATAAATAAATAAATTCAGGGGCAGGCAACTGGCAGGCAGCTGGCAGGGAAATTGCTCAATATTCTCCATAGAAAAAGTGGCTCCCCAACCAGGATCCAAGCTGAAAATACCTTTTCCCATAAGAATATGTTTCAGCATGGACCACTGAAAATACTATCCCAGTTGACCAGCTTCTTGTTTTTTTTCATTAAAATTCCTCCGGATATGGGGAAGAAAAAATTATATGAACCACAATAGAAAACCATAAAAATAAAGCCAAGGATTAGGGTTCCTGCCAGATCTGATATTTTGAGAAAGATTCTTCACTTTTGGTATTTTTCACCCAAGAATGCATAACCTGGATGAAATCATGAGCAAATATCAGAAAAATAACACAATTGAAAACATTCTATAAAATAACACATCTGGATTCTTCAAAAATGTCAGTGTCATGAAAAACAAAGACAGATTAAGGAACTTTTCCAGAAAGATAGACTAAAAGCAATAAATGTAACAAAATGCAATGTGTAAATGTGAAGCCCATTCTTGAGATGGAAAAAGTGCCATAAAGGACATTAGTGGGACAAAATCTGAAAATGACTCATAGAATGAAGTTTCAATATTGAAGTTTTACATCATCATGTAAAAGAATATCCGTTTCTAGGGAATAAACCCCAACATGTTAATATGAAAAAAGCCATGATGTACACAAATTGCTCTTAAATGCATTTTTAAAAAGTTGATTTTTCTTGAAACTCTTGAATTCAGGATGAATTAATACACAATATGAGGTTTGTTTGGGGGAGTCCTTATTTGTCATACACCTGAAATACCTTATTTTTAAATTTGTCTTTTAAATAATTTCAAACTTTCAGAAAATTTATAAGAGTAATAGAGAAATGTTTTGCATGGTCTTTGCATTGACACATTTATTTTTAGCATTTTGCTGCATTCTTTATCATCTTCTTTTTGTTAAATAGGATACAAAAACATCCTACTTAAAGAAGGTACCCAACTCCATTGAAGCCAGTTAAAAAGCATTTAGCAAGGCTGTACATGGTGGTTTACACCTATAATCCTAGCACTCTGGGAGGCTGAGGCGAGTAGATTGCCCTAAGCTCAGAGGTTCAAGACCAGCCTGAGCCAGAGTGAAACCCTGTCTCTACAAAAAAAAAAAAAAAAAGCCATGCTTTGTGGTGGGTACCTGTAGTCCCAGCTACTTAGGAGGCTGAGGCAAGAGAACTGCTTCAGTCCAAAAGTTGGAGGTTGCTTGAGCTAAGATGCCACAGCACTCTACTGAGGGCAACATAGTGAGACTCTGTCTCAATAAAAGATGAAAGAAAGAGAGAGAGAGAGAGAGAGAATTTTAAAAAGCATTTAGCAAAAACATAACAAATGGAATATAGTTATTTGGCCACTGAGAAAATGAATGAGATATGCTTCCAATACCTATCAGTTTGCATGCAACATTAAAATTATAATGAAAAGTTAAGTACATTGATAACCGTGTTTGCATGGTCAATTATACTTGCACTGCTAACGTATCACTGAACTTGTTAAGAAAAACAAAGTAAAACTCGAGCTGTAGTGACAAAGCTGTTTATAACTCCATCTGCATGGATAAAATACTCACTGCCAGACAGGTGCCTCAGGTATCCTTTCTTTTGAAAATAAAAATGCAAACTGATAAAGGGATCATTTACACTCAGTAATGCCTAATGTTCATGATCATGTCATTTCTAACAAAATCTTCATCTTTTCGTGTTTTTTATATCCTCCTTTAAATCAGCCCATTGGAATCCAGCTGAGCTCAGTCAGGCTAGTAAGGTTGAATGTGCCTGCCAGACAGGTTTAACTATTTCTCCTATGTCTTAGTGGATACTGAAAAGGTTACTGTGTTAAAATTGTTGATGTACAGGAGTTAAGACCATTCTTCCTCAGGTGTAAATAAGTAGGTGGTATTTTCTGAAGATGAGACGATCTGGCAATCACAGTAAGTGATGGTTCATCCAAGTTAGCTGTCAAGTACATTGCTGAGATCAATTAGTTAAAGAATTTTACTGACGAATACTGATGAATACCTGAAACAGCTTAATCAATGATATGTTGTATGTTTAAGTAAAACATATAAGACAACAAACCCATTTTTTAACTACTAAAATCTAAGCTATTACCTTATAATAAAAATTGAATCATAGCTCTCAAACATAACAGGAATAAAATCAGATCTACTTTTTCTGACTCCATGTTAAAATTTGTGCCTGCAATATCTTCCCTTATTTCTTTCTAAAGAACTATTGACTACATATGTTACATGGTGATATCCTTACTCCCAAAGGTAACAATGTGAGGGGATCGTCAACATACTTATGTAAGAAGTCATTTCTCCATATTTGCAATGAAAATAAACTCAAAACAATATTTTAAAAGATAAAATCAATATATGAAAGAGTTGAATGCAAAATGTGAATGATTTTTAAGCCATATATGATGAAGATGATGATGTAACAATACTGATGATGATGTGAAGATGTAACGACATTTATGATGATGTAATGACATTGATGATATGATGACGCAATGGTATTGATGATGATGATAACTCTTCTATTACGGAGTTTATTAATCCCAAACAATGAATGCAATTCTAATTGATTTCAGCAAAACATAAAGGAACTGGAATAAGAAATAGTGATTAATAGAATTAAGAAAAGAGAGAGGAGGAGGAATAAAGGGACCTTAAAGAAAAAGATAATCAGGACTCCAAACTATTAGGACTCCAAAGAACAGTGACTAATGATCTTTTCAGTATTCCTTCATCTAAATGATTAAGCTAAGTTTAAGGAAGAAAAGAAAAGATAATGTGAACAGTTGAGCTATTCTCAAATACAGTACATTCGGTCAACAAGGAACAAGGCTTCTTCTATGTTATGTTCAAGAGAAAGAACAGAACACAGGAGTGAAATTCTCATCTAATGAAATTAATAAAAGGCAGGGGATAGGTCAGTAACAATTAGAGCTGCTCTTTTTTATTGTCAATAATTTTTTCTTATTTATTTATTTATTTTTATTAAATCATAGCTGTGTAGATTAACACAATCATGGGGTACAATGTGCTGGTTTCATATACAATCTGAAATATTTTCATCAAACAGGTTAACCTAGCCTTCATGGCATTTTCTTATTTATTGTGTTAAGACATATCCAATGTACTCAGCCCTACTATGAAACTTATCTATAGCTTTCATATGAAGGCTATAACCCAATTATAGCATAAGAATATGGGTAAAGGGGCAAGGGAGGGAAGGGGAGGGAGGTGGGTGGGTGGAGGGAAGGTGAATGGTAGAATCACACCTACATTGCATCTTCGCAGGGTACAGGTGAAACCTACTAAATTAGAGCTACTCTTAAAAGAGATTGAAATATCCTTCATAGATGTATACAAAGAAAAACTGGTTGATCATCATTTAGTACACCATATAACAAAAGTAGTTTCTAACTTGGTTGATAGTTGACCAGATGATTTCCAAGATTTTTATCCAACTTAAGATTCTATGTTTTCCCTTGATTATAAGATAATATATCTCTAAAAATATTTTCCCAGGAAATATGATCAAATTCTACATGTATCCTCTTCAGCAACTGCTACAGAGTGTTTTTATTTCAAAAGATTTTATGCTTGCATTCAAAAAATTACTGTAACTTTCAGAATTCCCAAATTAGAATTTACCCATTTAAAGCCTAAAGTAGAACATCATTTACTAGCATATTTTTCATCTAATTCTGCTTCTTAGAATTAATTTCCAGCTGGAGAATATCTGGGTACAGTGTCTAAAACTATAGATCTGGAACTAGTGTATGAATCATATATAATCATAATAAATCTCTAAAATTATGGATATTTTTAAAGTAAATAATTTTTGCACATTACCATATAGATTTTTGAGTAGTTTTCATATGATTTTTCCTCCTTTCTGAAAAACCTTCCATTATCTCAACCTTTAGAGATTCTTCAGTATTAATTTTGTAAACAGTTGACAGATAATACATAATTTAAAATAATATTTTGCAGGTATTTTGATAAGTACTTCCTATGGGAAAATATACATCTATCCCAAAACATCTTAACTTGTCTGCAGAAAAATAAATATAAGCGTATCTTATTTGTAGTTTATTGGCTTATGTTATTTATAAAGTGTAAAGCTCAACAGTTGTGCCTCACATAAACACACACACACACACAGAGTAATATATTGGATGATTAAGCACAAGAGTTTACACTAAATATCACATATAAGTCAAAAAAATTAATCACAGCACATAGGTAATAAACAGTGGTTTCAAGAACTTAAAGTTTCCAAAAATTGATAGAGATAATACACACAATTAGTTGTGGGGAAAAAAGACATTGTTGATCTTCATGCTCTTAATTAAAAAGATAAAAGAAGGCCAGATTGGCAAAAATGATAAAAAGAGAAAGGGGTGTAAATTCATTAGAAATTTTCTCAAAGAAGGTAGCTAGATTTCTTTGAAAAATTAAACTTCTAACCGAGTATGGGAGGTTTTCTTTATTTTTAGTTCAAAATCTGTTAAGAAGGAAGAGTTCCAGGGAAAAGAAATATAAATGGCATCACCAGACCTCCAAAGCACTGCAGACTTCTAACACCTCCAGGGGCTGCAGTTGTCTCTTCCTCCTACAGATTTCAATCATCCCTGCAGCCTCAGTCTTCAACCATCTGAGGACAACCCATCAATATAACTGATAACAAGTCCAATCTGGGTGCTGAAAGGGAGAGGTAATAGTGAACATATTCAAAATACCATTTATCCCAGAAGACACTCTGACATCCCCGAGTCAAGAAATATGATTTTTTCTCATGTTACATCCATTGTGAAAAATTGTCGACTATTTTGGAGTTTAGCTTTTTGATTAGAATTAGATAATGAATTAACCAGAAACTGTAATGCATCTAGAGGTTGTGCAGGTGAATGAATTGATAATGGGTTACTCAAATCAATTCCTTGTGTTATTAAAGCAAACCCTTTGATCACTGAATGATCTTTCCAACAGATACAAATAATATGTAATAACGTGCACTATGTATTAGAATAACGTACTTTATATAGTACAACATCTAACATTAGCATAATATATGAACTGAATATTAATAGTATATCAATGCCTCATTGACCACATACTATTTAGACTATTTCATAGCTCTAAAAACCTGAAAGTGAAACAGAATCTAGAAAAGCCTTTTGGAAAGGAAGCAAAATGATTCTCTGTCATTCTACCTTAAAATCCATGTTTCACATGAAAAACTTTGATGCATTAGAAGCAAATAAAATATGATCCTTATTTTGTGCTGTTACTCACATAGGCATTAATAAAATAATGCAATAAACCCAACATGGTGAGCCACATTGAGAACAGCATGGTCTTTGAGGCCAGATTAAGTGGGTTTAAATCCTATATTTAATTGGAGTTGAAGAGTTTATTGCTATATGATCTTAGGCAAGTTACCAATTTCATGTATCTGATCTATAAAAATGGTATATTAGTAGTAGTATTGCTATTTACTCATTGTTGTGAAAAATACAATGAGTAAATATATGGAAGGTATTTGAAAATATCCTTAGCATATAATTATGGCTAAATAAATGTTTGCTGTTAAACTGTATGTTTGCATACACAAGCAAACACATTCTTTTCCAATGTTATAGTTCATATTATCAAGTGAAACAGCCATGGGCGTTATTTGTAAACACAGAGTTACTGTGAAGAGGGAATCTTCTGGAAGAAGTTTGGAATTCAGTTCTCAACATTAGCAATTTGTTCCCATTGGTTACAATTTGTGTTTTGTTTTATTTTTTGTGCTTCTCTTACTCAATATTTTTTGCAGCTAATTTCTTGATGTTCAGTAAATAAAGGATTTATTAGTTTCATAAATTCAAATGAATTTCTTTTATTTACTCTGGATTGTATATTACACTCTTGACAAGAACACTTGTGTAAAATGGTATGGCTATTTTAAATACTAGAATGATAAGGAAAACTGTTAAGAATTTATTATTCAACATAATTGTAGAAGTTTAATGTCATATACAGAAAACCTCAGAACAAAGAAACTTGTCAGGAAGAAAGGATCATTGCATAATAATAAAAACGTCACTTCTTCAAAAAGATATAACAATCCTATGCAACTAACACAAGAGAATCAAAATATGTACATAAAAATTGATAGAACTGCAAGAAGAAATAGATAAATCCACTACTATAGATGAAGACTTTGATTACCCTTTCTCACTAACTAACAGATCACACATACTGGGTCACTGAGTGGACCTGAATAGCCCTCGCAATCAACTCGATGGAAGTGACATTTACAGAACCCTCATCCCAATACAGTATACATTCTTCCCATGATCACACGGAATCTTCACTAAAATAGGCCAAATTATGGTTCATGAAAAACAACAGTACATATGTGAAATGATAAAATCATACAAAGTACGTCCTCAGACTACAATTGAAATCAATTACAGAAAGATAGATGGGAAAGGTATCAATACACTTCTAAATGAACACGGATCAAAGTGAAATTAAAAACTATTTTGAAATAAATGAAAATATAACTTACTGAAGTTTGTGGGATGCAATAAAAACATCGTTTAGAGGGAAATCTATTGCATTACAGATCTAAAATCTATAATGTGAGTTTCCATCTTAAAAAACTAGAGAAAGGGCTAGCATAAGCAGAAGAAATAATAAAAAGTAGTGCATGGAATAAAATTGAAACACAAAATCCATAGGATTCACAAAATCAGTGAAATCAAAATATACGTTTTGAAAGGATCAACACAATAAATCATATTTTAGTAAGGCTAACCAAAAAGTACTCATATTAAAAATGAGAAAAGAGTCATTGCTATGCATCTCTGTGACTTTGGAAGAATAACAGAGGAATACTATAGACAACTCTATGTTCTGTGGTAAGTTATATGACACAGACAGATTCCCCAAAAGAAACAAACTCCTAAAACCACAAAAGTAGGATAGAAGACTTGAACAATATTATATATAATGAAGGTATTGAATAAGTAATTCATTGTAAACATCCTCCATTGGAGCAGTGCAATTGATGAGCTTACCTTGACATATCATTATGACCCAAAGTTCATAGCTTAAATTAGGGTTAGCTCTTGGTAGTAAACATTCTCTGAGTTTGGGCCATGTATAATGACATGTATTATAGCGTATTATAGAGTACTTCACTGTCCTAAAATCCTACGTACTTGGCCCATCCCTCCCTCCCCTCATTCCCACGCTGTCATTGATCTTTTACAGTCATCATAGTTTTCACTTTCCTAGAAAGTTCTATGGTTACAGTTAAACAATATGTGGCCTTTTCTTATTGGCTTCCTTCACTTAATAATACACATTTCAGTTTTCTCCTTGTCTTTTCATGGTTTGATAGCCCTTTTCTTTTTGGTGCTAAACAATATTCCATAGTCTGAATGTATCAAGAATGTTTATCCATTCTCCCAGTGAAAAATTTCTTGGTTGGGTGGCACCTATAGCTCACTGGGTAAGGCACTGGTCCCATATACCAAGGGTGGCAGGTTCAAACCAGGCCCCGGCCAAAGTGCAACAAAAAATGGCCAGGTGTTGTGGCGGGTGCCTGCAGTCCCAGCTACTCGGGAGGCTGAGGCAAGAGAATCACCTAAGCCCAGGAGTTGGAGGTTGCTGTGAGCTATGTGACGCCACGGCACTCTACCAAGGGCGACAAAGTGAGACTCTATGTAGGGCCATAAAATGAGACTCTGCTACAAAAAAAAAAAAAGAAGAAGAAAAACTTCTTAGATGTTGTCAAGTTTTACTAATTATTAACAAAGCTGCTAAAAGAAATCCATGTGCAGCTTTTTGTGTGGACGTAAGTTTTCACCTCCTTTGGAGAAATACCAAAGAACTCCATTTCTAGTTCCTATGGTAAGAATAGATTTAATTAGCTTTGTAAGAAATTGCTGAACTGTCTTCCAAGGTGGCTGTACTGTTTTACATTCCCCTCAGGTGAAGAATGGGTTTCTTCTCTTCCACCTTCCAGCCAGCGTTCAGTGTAGTCAGTGTTCTAAATTTCAGCCGTTCTAATCAATCGCAGTGTTATCTCATTATTGTTTTAATTTCTCTTTCTCTGATGACATAAGATGTGGAGTATATTTTTATAGGTGATGATTGTTTAAATATGATACCTAGTCCATGAAGTAAAAATTGGTAAAATAGGGGCTGGGCATGGAGGCTCACAACTGTAATCCTAGCACTCTGGGAGGCCAATGCAGGTGGATGACTTGGGCTCAGGAATTCAAGACCAGCCAGGACAAGAGTGAGACCCTGTCTCTAAAAATAGTTGGGCATTGTGGTGGGCATCTGTAATCCCAGCTATGGGGAGGCTGAGGCAAGAGAATCACTTAAGCCCAAGAGTTTGAGGTTGCTGTGAGCTGTGACGTCATGGCACCATACCAAGGGCAGCAAGGTGAGATTCTGTCTCAGAAAAAAATAAAAAATTGGTAAGATGGAAATTACTAAAATTAAAAACTACTGATCCAAGAAAGACAATAGTAAGAATAAGAAGACATAACATACTGAGAGAAGATTTCAAAACACTTATCAGAATAATATTTGTGTTAAAAATATGCAAAGAAAATATAGAAATCAACATTAAGGAAAAGATTGAAATAGACACTTCACCAGAGAAGATACACAATTGTCAATTAAGCACAAAAAAGTTTGATAATTTCCTGATAATTTTTTGTTAGGGAATTATAAATTAAAACAAGAATCTGATACTACAACACAACTATTAGAATGACTAAAATCCAAAAACTGACACTAGTAACTTCTAGTGAGGATGTGAAGCAACAGGAACTCTTATTGTTGGTGGGAATGTAAAATAGCAAAGCCTCTTTGGAAGACAGTTTTCCCATTTCTTACAAAGCTGGACATATTTTAACACATAATCCAGTAATCACACACTACAGCATTTACTCAACTGATTTGAAAATTTATGTCTACACAAAACCTGCACAAAAATGCTTATAATACTTTTATTCATAATTTCTCATTTGGAAGCAACCAAAATGTCCTTCAATGCCATAAACATAACTGTGTTATATCCATTTAATGAAATATTATTCAGTAACATAAAAAAAAAAGAACCATCAAGTCATGGCACCACCACACAGATGACCCTTAAACGTATGTATTGCTAAGTGAAATATGCTAGTCTGGAAAAGCCAGAAAAGGAGTGATTGCAATTATATGACATTCTGGAAAAGGCAATCTATAGATATAGTAGACAGGTCATGGTTGCCAGGAGTTTGAGGTGGCAGGGGCTGGACAAGTTGAACAGCTGAAACACGGGATTATATAGGCCAGTAAAGCTAGTCCATGTGACAGTGTAATGCGGAAAACACATTTGTCAAAAGCAATAGAATTTCACAACACAGAGTGAGCCCTAATGTGTGCAAATTAAAAAAAAAATTAGGAGGTCAGGTGATCTCTGAATATAATGCAAAATGTGACAAAACTAACTATATTACAAATATATAAAACAGCCTCACTGAAGGTGGTGAGGGGGCGGTGGGGAGTTATTGGCCGACAAACGCATACAACGCAATTCCAGAAAGTGTACTCTAAGCCTAACTAAAGTAAGAATCCTTCCTCTATATTCTGACAATACCATATACTTTCCCTGCAATAATAAGTCATTTTGAGGTAGGATAAGCAGTTTCTTGCAATAAACCTATGCTTTGCCCTACCTCACTTCACCATTTAACTTTTGTAATTAAGAAAAACCTTGACATACATGTTCATATACACACATGCTTTCACTCTCATGTACACACACCAAACCTGGAAAGAACTTGTTCCCTTTTTACTTTAGCCAAACACTCAGTCCATGTTTCCCTTGAATTCATGGGGATTTTGAGTACTCCCTTAACATCCTGTGCCCTTGAACAAGAAGTTACATTTGTGTTCATCTCCCTCACAAGCCTGAAAGAAGTGTCATTCATTTTTGTATCCCTATAATTAAAAAAAAGTTCTCATACATAATAGACTGTCAAGAGATACTTAATGAACTAGCTTAAACTGAAATAGGCAGCAATTTTTCTCTGTAAGAAGCCACTTAGATTAAAAGTTCTACCTTTTTTTTTTTTTTTTTCCCAAAAGGGAATGAATCAACTTGGAAACTAGGAATGAAATTTCAAACAAAGTAGCAGACAATGCCCCTTGCAATCTAACTTTATTATTAAAAGGACTTACCATCTACAACTAATGTTCTTACTATTGCTTTTAAAAGCAAGTATTACTAATCTAAAACTAAAAATAAGAGTTTTAATGAGGAATAATTTCAAAGTAATTCACAGAAACAATGTTGACACTCTCTTTTATAAATCTTAACATCTCTAAAGTACAAATGGAAGTAATATATAAAAATAATTGGCACTAATTTCTAAGATATTCAGCCTATTTTGATTATAAAAATGCTTGGATATATATTGCTATTCCTATTAGTTTAACATTGGCTCCAAATACTACCAAATGCCCTAATTATTTCTTCTCAGCACATTTTCTTCTCATACTATTTATTCCAGAAAAAAACAAACTGGCCCTGTTTCAACTGGCTAAGTAAAAGTTTGAGATCTTACTAACTTCAGGCTTATGTAATGTTAATGCACTTCTATTTTATTTTCCAATATACTTTAAATTAAATATTAATTTTAGAAAAAAGTTACCAATGTAACATAAAATATAGCTTTTAAAAAAGGAAAGCATCAACGATGACCAAAGAAAGCTGAATATTGTGCCAAAAGAAAATTTCAATAACAGTGTCATGGTCACAGACACCTAGTGTTTAAAAATTAATTTTTAGTTTGAAAATATTACTGGAAGCACCAGAAGTGCACAAAATATATGCTCTCATTATCAAGGCTGCTCCTTAGAGCATGAATGCCAAGTGTTCCAAAGTACAGACAAAGAATTGTTTGAATCCTAGAAGAAATGTGACATATAGCTGAAAGTGAGCACAATGGTCTCCAAATAATATTTTTCTAAGCGAAAATATTTATGAAACTAAGAAATAAACTGAGCCTTTACTTATTCTATAAATAACATGATATATCTTCAGATGTGGTTTTTTTTTTTTTAGACCTTGCACTAAATAACTACAATTTTCTAAGGAAAAAGAGAAGAATTATCATTTGAGTTAGCAAAGTGGCCTTAGATCAATTGTCAGTCAAGTCACTTACGCCTTTGTCTGACGTTACCTGAGCACCTGGTGTGAATGAGGCTCAGGCGAGCTGCTGTGTATAGAAAGCTCAGTCACTGGCCTCCCAGTGTCCTTTTTTCAGTTGAGGATCAGGCAAGAAAACAATCAAAACTTGACTGTGAGACCAAGAGTGCTTTGGAACTCAGATGACTGTCTAGGAAGGTAGTGTTTCACCAGAGAGCTTTCTATAGTGTGTGTTTAGGATATAAGGCATTAAACATTTCACCAAATATAGGAAGGGGCATAGAGAAGGATCTGAGAACTGTTTCACTAATAGAAAATACAAAAATCTTTGAAATTTGGTGGGTTTCAGGCTCATTTTGTCAAAATTTCCTTTATCTTCACCTCTGCGCTATTTTTTAATTTTTTTATTAAATCATAAACACATATGTCAAGTATACATTAATGCATATATGGGGTACTATGTGTGATTTCATATACAATTAGGAACACTTACATTGTCTGGTTAAAATGTAATTGCACTATTTTTATTATTCTCTACAGATAATTTTTTTTTTTTGAGACAGTCTCACTATGTCGCTCTTGGTAGAGTGCCATGGCATCCCAGCTCATAGCAACCTCCAATTCTTGGGCTTAAGCAATTCTCTTGCCTCAGCCTCCCAAGTAGCTGGGACTACAGGCGCCTGCCACAATGCCTGGCAATTTTTTTGTTGCAGTTGTTTAATTGGCCCGGGCTGGGTTTGAACCCACCACCCTCGGTGTATGTGGCTGGCACTATAACCACTGTGCTATGGGCGCCAAGCCAATATACAGATAAAAATTTATACTATGCTGACACTGATGTAAATAATTCCTATCCATATAAATCCAAATTATGTCCATAAAAACAATGGATTATGGCCCTGTAAATATTCTAGAGTTTTTCCAGTTTAGATCTACTTGTAAATTTGTTTCAGTAATCCTACTCTGGTTATAAATTTGAGTTATCGTACAAGCCTGTTTTCATATTTCACTGCTTTCCTTATTATTTCATAGTCAAATAAAATTTTTGATGTATGTTATTTTTATATCTATATGAAAGCCATAATTTCATGCTTTAAAACAATTATCTCTTAACAGGTGAATTAAAAAACCTTAAATAAGCTTGTCTCTGCATACTGGTGTGACTTATATTTCAAGAGAAATACTTACAGTCAGAACCCACACTGGGTTCTTATACTGTTACTGCTGGTGCTTTTTGGCATTTACCTCTTTAGAAACTGAGAATAATTGACTGAAACCATAACTTCTAGGAGAAAAGTGCATCAGCAAGAAGAAAAATGCAGGGGGGAAAGATTACATGGTAAATATTGAGAAATACAGTTTATGATAACTAGCCACATTTACCTATTCTGACCAATGTCATCAGGAAGTGTATATTCTCTGAAGGATGTGATACATCCTTTTATAAAAACTCCACAACACCGAGCCACGTATGCATAACTCACAGAGTCATTTAAGGTATCTGCACTTGTTTCCAGAGCAATAACCCTTTTTCAAATAAATATCTGGCTTTAAATTAAATCACTCTGTGTCTTAAAAATACAAGCAATCCTAAATCAAAGAAAATATAGGCTTTACATGTCTCTTGATTTAAATAAAATGTACTAATTTACCAACTTGTCTGCAATATGCTTCAAAATAGTTCCACAAGAAGGATATGGGCATAAATAGAGATATATGTAATAGGTATTTAGAAGGGAAGTTCCAGAATGCACCAGAAACTGCAGTTTCCAAAGGGGTATAAAAGTTAAAAAGGGTACAGCCAAGAATGTATTAATGAGATTTTAAATCCCCCACGAAAGAAATACGAAAGAGTCAGATCACAGAGCAACCACGCACACCCACAGCAGGACTGTTGAGGAAGAGCCCTTGGGAACGGCTATTACGGGACAGACAGAGGAGGCGTTAGTTATGTCAACTCCTGACACCAAGTAAAGACAGCGGCTTGAGTATACCACTCACGTTGCTAAATCAACATTCTCCTGGAAAGCAGCTCAGCCTGAGCCTGCCACCCACCTGGAAGATTACAGGAAAGATACAAGATTGCTGTCCATTTTTATAGCAAAGCAAAAAAGAGACATCTAAACTTGTGACTATTCACACTTCCAAAGTTTTTCCTCAAGTTTTCTTTTTTTTAATTTTATTGTCTTTATTATTAAATCATAGATGTGTACAATAGTGCAATCATGGGATACAATGAGCTCGTTTCATATACAATCTTAACTAATTTCATCAAACTGATTAACATAGCCTTCCTGGCATTTTCTCAGTTATTATATGAAGACATTTGTATTCTGCATTTAGTAAGGTTTGCCTGTACCCTTCTAAGATGCACCGTAGGTGTGGTGACACCAATTACCCTCCCTCTGCCCCAACCTCACCCTTGCCCGTTTCCCCATATTATTGTGTTATAGTTGGGTTATACCCTTCATTCAACAGCTATAAATTAGCTTCATAGTAGGGCTGAGTACATTGGATACGTTTTCTTCCATTCTTGAGATACTTTGCTAAGAAGAATATGTTCCATATCTTAGGAAGATGGCAGCAGAGACGGTCCCGTAGCCTATCTCTCCCTGGTCAGCAGGTGAGAGAGTGGGAGCTCTGGATCTTTCCCCATGTGAACTATTGGAGTGGACGGGCAGCTGGTGAGACACAGAAATCGGGAGGATTGGCGTGTTTGAAATATAGTTCTTACCCGTGGAAACTGTTGCAAACCATTTCCCCCTGCCCGGCAGAGGGACAGCCAGCCCCTCCCACAGGGAGGACAGCAGGTCCCAACCCACAAGCCCTAATTGGAGAAAATCCCACTGAAGCGTGGATCTCAGAGTTTGACGATCAGAAAAGGGCACTGCTAGGATCCACGGAGACCCGGGCAGCCCTGGCCTGAGCCAAGGGGTCCAGACTCTGCCGGACTGACACATTGGAATGTCCAAAATGGCGAGCCCTTTTCCTCAGATCAGTGAGAGAGAGAGAGAGAGTGGGTGACCAGTCAGTGCTACACAAGGCAGGGACACTGGTGAAGCCTGAGAGGTGTGGAAAAGACACTTTGAGCTTTGGAAGCTGGCAAAGAGGGCCCTTGAGCACTTCAACTGGAGAATAACCAGCAGTTCAAGGTCCCACCAACAGCCCCCTGGAGCCCCCTCCCCTCCAGCCGTGGGGCCTTTGCGAGACGTGGCCATAGCAATGGCCCCCGCTGCTGCTGCGAGTCGCAGTGCAGCCACCAACGCCACTGCTACCGTGAGTTGAGGTGCTGCCAACACCGCCATGGCCCCCGAGATCCACAGCCACCGCGAGCACCCCCCCCCATAGTCACCATGAGCCCCGCTCCCACGCTCCCCTCTCACAGCAGATTGTTGTTGCCGGACTGCGAGAGAGTGGGAGGGCAGAGTGGAGAGTTTTGGATGACCCATGCACCAAGGTTGGAGGTTGAGATTTGGGGGTCAGATGTGAATGGGGTTTGGAGCTGAGCACCCAGAATAAATCTCCTTTTCCAAAGCAAACCGGTGGAGAAACTCCAAAAATGGAGACTAGCAAGATAATATGGTTTCCATAGACTCATTATAATCGGTGAATCACAGATAAGCCTGAGAACCACTCACAGCGCCATCTGGTGTTATTGCATTATAAATTAATTCCACTTAAGATGTCAACAGCAGCATACACAAAGACCTTTATTTCTATATACATATAAGAATAATATTTTTGAGATTGGTTTTTTTTCTTTTTTGTGTGTGAATATCCATTTCTTGGAGGTGCCATCAATAAATAATTATTTATTTCACTTTCTTTTCTTAGGCTATTTTTATTACCTCCTATTCTCTACTGAACATTTCTTCTTCCTCTCCCATGTTAATTTCTTCGTTCTCTCTCCCCCTCCTCTCCTTCCCTTCTTATAGCTTCTAAGAGTGCTTAT
>CAUYON010137076.1:0-26522 GCA_963573935.1 Arctocebus calabarensis | reverse complement strand
GGGAGAGGGGAGGATGGGTGGAGGGAGGCCAATTGGGACCACACCTACGGTGCAACTTAGAAGGGTACTGGTGAAACTTATTAAATGTAGAGTATCAATGTCTTTATATAGTGATTAAGAAAATGCCATGAAGGCTATGTTTAACAGTTCGACCAAAATATTTCAGATTGTATATGAAGTCAGCACATTGTGCCCCATGATTACACTAATGTACACAATTATGATTTAATAAATTATAAAAAAAAAACTGGCTGCTAAATGGTAAGACATGCCAAAGATACCCCAGGGCTAGAGGCTGAGAAGGGAGAGGGGTAAACTCTTTTCGGAGGTCCGACTCTACTGGAGGAAGAGGCTGGCGCTGGAGAAGCAGAGTGTGGATCTAGACACTTGCAGGTGTATTGTACAGAACTTATGTCGAATCATCTGCACCTTGCTAACAGAGCAGGGAGGGGAGTAGTAACCATGATCGGAATGAAAATATGCAGATAGTAGACCCTCTGAATTAAAAAAAGGAAAATGTGAACAAACAGCATCTTGAGAAAACCAATAAACAAAAACACTAAGAGAATGAACAAAATGCACTTCTGCATTTGTAACCTAAATACAGTTAGGTTAAAGGGCCCAAAGCAGAATTATATCACTTACAAGAAACCCAACATGAAAAAAAAAAAAAAGGAATGGGAAAAGAGATACTAGGCAAAAGTGATCAAAAAGGAAGTGTTCTCTTTAGGGTTTTTAAAAATAATTTCTCATTCTTTCATATGATATAACATTGCTTTTGTAATGTTCTGTTACAAAGATTCTTAGAATTGATTAAAATAGAAACTCTGGAGCAGTAGCTCTCAAGGTGTGATTCCCTGATCTAGGAACTTGTAAGAAATAGAACTTCAAGTACCTCAGCCCAAACCTAAAACCATAGATTCTGGAGAAGAGGCCAATGATTTGCTTTCAACAAGCTCTCTTGGTGATTTTGTTTATTTTAGGAATTACATGTGCCTATGAATGTATTAGTGGTTTCACAAGCCTGAAGGGAGCCCTGTGCCAAAGACACAGGGCATTTGGCTTTAGCAGAGGAAAAAACCTGCCAAGGGCCAGTGAGCAGGGTGAAGAAATGAGGGGATATGAATGAACCACTAACTCTATCTGCAGACAGCCCCAAAACAAACTTTAAGTGCTTTAGCTAGAGAGAGAAAAAAAATGATATATTCATCTGCTCAAGAAAGTTGCCTAAGATTTTGGGTTCAAACAGTTTTGGATTTTAATCCAAGTTCTGTCATTCATAAGTTGAAATGACATTAGCCAAGTGATTTAATTCCTTTAAGCCTTAGTCCCTACATTATAAAATGGAAAAAAATAATCTTATCTCAGAAAGTTTTTTTGAGAATTAAATGAGCTAAAGTAATAAAGTGTTGACTAGTACTTGGGAGCCTTAGCACAGGTAGTTGTTATAATAGTGAACATACGATAGCAGCTAGTCTAGACTTAGCTTCCCTCTGTGCTTTGTACGTTCGGCTTTGTAATCCTCAGAACAATCTTACAAGGCATATATCATTACCATTCCCATTTTACAGATGAGTGAACAGAGGCATGGAAACACTGGCTGAAGGTCACCAACTGGTAAGCGTCAGAACCACAATCTGACTCATGCAGGCTGGCCCTAAATGCTGTGCAGGAACCACTATGCTATATGCCCTCCCGGGACTGTGCTAATAGCAATTATATGGCTCTTCCCATCACTGTCGCTAAAGACAATTGAACTCAACATATTTTTCCATTGTGCTTTCCTCTTATATATCCTTGGAGGTTTGTGTAAAAATAGTGACCTGCCCAGCTACTGAAAAATAAACCAGAGTCATAGCTCTTCTGTTAACACAAAAGATGACCCAAGATTTGGCCCCATGAATTGTCCTTTTATTCGAGATCCATTCAGCTAATGCATTAGTGCAAATTTGCCCTTTGCTCTCGATGGGGCACACTCTTCTATACCTTCTGCCATTTAACTGAGGCAAACGTTCTCTCACCTCAGCCTCTCTCATACCAGGATCTACAATTCCCTTTCAGCACTTTCCATTGCCTTAACTCAGCAAAACCTTGGGTAAATTTTTCTCCCTACCACACTAGTGCCACTGAGAATTGGTGGAAAATGACACAACTATTACGTGACAATGCGTAAAACTGGCAAGCACATGGAGAACGCACAAAAGAAAATGCCAGCTATTGTTACTACTAGGCAGTTTTCTCTCCTTCTGAATAATGGCTGTCCTAGACACTCTGTGTTCTCCAAGCAAATGACCCCTACAGCCGCTCATGAATTCCCTCAGCTTCTTGCCACTACCCAGCAGGCTTGCTTGCATCCTCATCTACCACTGTGACTTCCCTCACCTAAAGGGGAAGAGATGCTCCTTCTCCTACCAGGAGCTGTCTACAGGTCCTCAAGCATTCTGAACCCCAGACTTTCCTGCCTTTTCAAGACCTCATTCATTCACTCACCTTTTTTTCATTCCATTCCGTAAATGTTTTGTATTCTTGAAAACATTTTCTACAATTAACAGGAAAAAAAATTGCAGGTCTTCACCACTATTCACTTCTCAACACCCTTTTTGCTTCTCAAAGCAAAAACTGGCTTTTATTCTTCAATAACCTCACGTAATTGGCCTTGCCAAAGTTACCAATTTTGTTGAAATGTCATTATGTAATCTGAAAATTTATCTTGACAATATTACTACCCCAAGAATCGAAAACAGAATAATCACAAGATATTCATTGAAACCTCTTTTATTAAAAAATGTTAAAAAGTAAACCAGGTATAAAAGACGTTTAAGTAAATTACAGTGAGTGCATCTACCTGATTGAAAACTAAGCAATTTTTTAAATGGATAATTATGAGCCGATATAACAGCATATAAAAATTCTTAAGTTAACTTTAACAAGAAAGAACAAAGTTGTTATGAGTACACCATGATTGCAATAATGGAAAACATCATTTGGATGAAAAACAAAAAAAAAGAGAGCCCACAGATACTGTGCTTGTTTTACTGTTCAAATGTTGAATTATGATTGATATTTTCCCCTCTGATGCCAAACCTCTTGTAATATTGTGACATTGTTTTCACAAATTTTTGTAAAAAAAAAAATAAATAAACTTTTCTTTTCATAGACCAAACAATTCTTACATAAGTTACGCCACATCAGTAAACTTGCCAAGATTTTACAGCCTTTCTCACATTTAATGAATATATTGAGGGACGGTGCATCTCTAGCCTGAGGATGGCTGGGGGGTAAATAATTTTTTTTCCATTTTCAGCTGACATCCCCTAAGCTGCTTCTGTTTGCAGAACCCTCTATTAAGCTTGGGACTAGTCAACAAATGAATTGAAGTTGACTTTGATTGGCATAAATACCATATTTATCTTCTCAGATATATAATCAGGAGACAGCTGTCTGGCCACACTTGATTCCTAACATATCTAAGGCTAATGTAATATTCAAGTTTATAATCTTGGGTATTAGAGATAAAATCTGAAGGCCTCAGAGATAGCAGGCTTTATTTACTCTGCTCTCAACTTTCACCAAGAAGCTACAATGTATTTGTTCATTAATTAGTATCAAGGCAAATTTAAAGAAAAATAAAATACATCTATCATTGCAATGGAAGAAGTCCTTTTTAAGAAAGTCAATGCATCACCTGTTATTAGCAATATTCTGATCAATCAAGAAGTTAAGATTCAAAATGATTGACTACACTGAACATCACACCCATTAAAAATTCATACACACAGGGTGGTGCCTGTGGCTCAAAGGAGTAGGGCGCCAGCCCCACATACCAAAGGTGGTGGGTTCAAACCCAGCCCTGGACAAAAACTGCAAAAAAAAAAAAAATTTATACACACAAATAAATGAAGTGGTCTTCTTTATTATAGCATTGCTTCACACAAAATTAATGCAACATAAATGTTATGCCTTCTTATCCAAACATTCAGTCTTCCTTTGTCTCCAAGTTTTATTTCATGTATTTTCCAAGGATGGGTGGGTTATAGGACAAAGTCCCTCATAAGGGCTCACCTTCCCTGGATGTTATGGTTCCTTTTTCTACATCTACCAGTGAAAAGGACACTATAAATATTATTCATTACCATCTGAGGCCTGTCATCCTGATTAGCTTTTACAAAACAAATATCTCAAGTCTCAATTAGCATTGTTGGGAGGTGGGGACAGCGTAAGGAATAAACAGTGAAAACCAGAGTTTCCTCTGGGATTTTTCAAATGATATCTACCCACTGGATTTTCTTATTTCTTGTAGTTCCTCTAGTTTGCAGTGTTCCCAGCTCACTCCCACTCCCACAACACCCTGCTGCAGTAATGGGTGTGATTTAATATCCAACCAGTGTGCTGGCAGCAGATAAAACTCATGGAACTCCTAAGTGCAGATACCAGTGAGATGGAACTATATGTGTAGAATGTGATGTTATAAAAGAAGAATATAAAACAGTATGAGGAGGCTCAATATTTGATTAAGCTGTATCTGATATTAGAACAGTGGTGTTTTTTTCCAGACCTACCCTGTTAAACCATCTATTGTATATTTGTTTAAGTCAGGGGAGTAGTAGACTCATTAAGCAAAGAAGTTAATTGAGAGAATATTAGGGATTCACAGGGTGAATTAGAAGTTTGGGGTTCCAAATTAGGTGTCAGACTTCTTGAACCTGTATACAAATTGTCCGAAATTATTCTTATGAGCCATCTGTTACTTCTGCATCATGAACCAGAGGATGAAATTCACACGGCTGGAGGGAACATGACTCCACTCCCATCACCATGGTCACCAGTACCAAGAGCATTTCTGTGCCAGAGATTTAAACTGTCCAAGAGCATTTCGTGGATCTGCTGAGAACCTCCATCTAGAAAATGGAATAACATTACTCACTTCCAAACTCAATCTTGGTAAATGCACCTGATTTATAGAGCCAAGGTGACATTCCGAGGTTTTAACTTGCTGACAGGATCTTAGGGGTGCACAAGTAGAGAAATATTCCAGTAATAGAAAATGTGCTTAAAACTGCTAGATAGCAGAGAACGTTAAAAAAAATACTACTTTAACATTTTATTGTCATTTTCCTTTTTAGTTATTTACTTAATGCAAGATTTACTTTGTTTAAAAGATAAAAGGTGAGCAGAAAAGTGACATATAGCTCTTTAAACTCACCTGATTCCAAAGGTGTCAGCTGCCTTAAGAAAAACTGCTCTTGATTCTATGCTATAGAACGTTTATATATACTTTATATATACTCTAGAACCTATAGAGTACTCTTAAGAATGTAAAGAGCCATGTGGAGTTCTTTCTGTGTGCCAAATAATGCAAAGCAATCTTTAGACATGATCTTACTTAACCCTTATGTAATACTTAACCCTCATCAGTTATTTATAGATGAGGATCAGAGAAGTTGAGTGACTTGCCCAAGGTCACACATCTACAAAGAAAGAGAGTCAGGATTTTGACCCAGGATGAGGCCTGGCAGATGCTCAGTATTTCATCTGAACCACCAGCCCCCTCTAGAGACCTGTTAGGGGTTAGCAACACTTCTTTGAGGGGTAGCGCCAGCTGCAAGCTCCACACAGCAGCCGTGCTGAGTTGCAAAGAGAAGAGCAACAGAAACACAAATTCAGAAAAGCAGCATCCAAAGAGGTGTTTCCAAAATAGCTACGGGAGGAAACTCCCATTTTCCAAATTATGTTGGAGCAGTGCTCTTCAAGTTATTTTTTGCTGAAGTATTCCCTAAAATAATTTCGAATAACTATATGCCCCCCTACATTTTCTCAATTGATATCTAAAATTTTTTATTCTAGGTTGAAAAAGCTCAAAAATCATGCAATTTCTAGCATATTGTCAATATTGATATTTCAAAATAGAAATCCCATCTCTTTTAAATGTATCCAATGGAAAGTACATACATACAATTTGATATATCACATCATCTATTTTAAAAGTACGTGAACAAGCTACTCTTTGCCATTTAAAATGTTACCTTTATTTCCTTCTTAAATTTGTATTTTACTTCCCTCAGACAATTTTATCCTAGTGAAATATATTTTATCCTTGAAAGTTTTTACTGATCTCGTGTCATGTTTCTCTGCACCAAAATGGTATTGTGCCGATTAATTAAAAGTTAAGTTTATTTATTCCCAGTGAGCCTAAGTCTGCCATTAAAAAAAAAAAAATCTGAAAAATTATCATTTCAGTAGCAGTAAATTGATAAAAACTACACAAATATACAAATAGATTTAAAATACTGATAAGTCCTTCTTAAGTACATTTAAGATTTTAGTGGAAATGTGTGCATCTTTAATGAGATAAATAGAAAATCTTTTTTGAAAATTGTTCATGCACTGTACAATGAACAACACTTGGCTTTCTCAAATTCAATGGCTTAAAGTGAAACTTACCATCTTTTACTTTCAAGTTTGTTCCTTCGGTCCTTATGTTTCCTATTTCTTTTTTTTCTTTCTTTTTTGCAGTTTTTAGCCAGGGCTGGGTTTGAACCCACCACCTCCGGCATATGGGGCTGGTGCCCTACTCCTTTGAGCCACAGGCTTCGCCCTGTTTCCTATTTCTCTCAGTGGACTTTTCCATTACCCACCTTACAGTTACCCAGAGAATGTGTTACCTCTCTCACCAATATCCAGCATCCAATCAGTTTTGAAGTTCTGCCCATTTCGAGTCTATGCTGTCTCTTTTCTCTTCAGTTACCTTATCTCTGCATTCCCCTGAATTGCATAGGTAGCTATTGACTGTACTTCCTCTTTTCTGTTCCTTCCCCAGCTAATCCATTTTAAATATTGCTCCCAAGTCAAATCTGCTCACTCAGAGAAAGTTTGGACCTTTTCTTCTATCCTCCCCTCTTATTCTTTCTAAGAAGTAACCTTCTACCATCCCCAATTACCTAAAGGATTCCTTCCAAGTACTTTAGCTTAGAACTGCCCACTCAAGGCCAACCACATAGGGGATTAATCTTTTCCCTACTTATTTTCTGCTACTCATATATGAACAAATACATGCCCATGTTTTTCAAACTCAGGGCTCATGCATCCAGGACTATGGGACACTCACTGTGCCGCAAAGTTATGGCATCTTCCTGAAAACAATTTAAGACATTTTTACATGAAAATAAATGTACTTCCATTATGGAATAAAATCCAAACTTTGTATGAATTATTAGGGTAAGAAAAGCCAAACTTTAAAGAAATTTCACCCTCTACAACCATTCTCTAGCTACACTACCTCTTGACTGCTACTACACGCCAGAGGAAATTTGGAGAATTACTGTTGCATATGAAAGTTCCTTGCTAGACCAAGATCAACTATGATGAATGTTATGTTTAGCTGCCTTTCATTTCTTTTCCAGCACTCACTGTTCCTCCATACACCCTGGACCTTCTTGCCTCTTTTGAATGCGCCTATGCTGTAGCTTCTCCTAAAATTCCTGTCCTCCTGCAGACATATTATATAATCCTGTCTATTCTTCTAGGCTGAGATTTCCAAGTTGACTCTTCCATGGAGGCTTTGGTAATCACACATCCTCCTTTCTCATCCTTTCTAAAATGTAATCTTCTGGCCTCTTCATTTCGGGGACACATATTACTTTATTTCATTAAGGGACTATTAAGCATTAATGTACTTAAGGGCAAGATCTGTGTCTAGATAAAGTACCCTTCCTTGTTTCTCAAATAGTGCCCCGCATAACAGGTGCTTAATGAATAAATAGTTGGATGACAGAATGATCAAGTAAAGCATCATTTGTGTCCAAGTGCCATTATCAAGTTACTATTGCTTTATCTTACAAACCTGTGATCCCTTTAGTTTTAAGATGTTTAAAGTGCATGTTCACCTCTACAAGAGTAGCAGACAATGCCCCCCCGAATCAGTGAATAGTGACTCTTGGTACAATTCAATATGTTGTTCTAAACCAGAAGACTCTCCCAAATCTTCTCTCAGGTCAACAATCAGTCAGAAAACTTACTATATTGCCAATATGCCACACTTCAAAGGAAAATACTCTACCTGATATAAATAAAATGCTGAAATATTTACTGAAGCTTGACTCTTACACACGTATTAAGGAGAACATTAGTGAAGGGTGTCTTTGCAGCACAGCCGCTAGGTCATTTCAAAAAATATGGGTCTGACAGATGGAGAGAAACTAGAATTAAACCTGCAGGTATTTCATGTTCTTTCTCAAGTCATGTTTATTTTAATTAAATTAGGGAAAAAGAGAGTCTCATTTCTTAAAAGGCGAAGTCTTAAAGGACTTTCATCTCCCTACCATTTCTTTCCCTAGAGAATTCTGAATGGGGGCAGGGTGAGGTGGGGGAGAAAAAGCCTGTGGCATTTTATGATTGGAATGAATAACTTTCAAAGGGAACGATAGGTTTCTTTTTCCTGAAATGTTTAACAGATTATGCTGTATAAGCTGTTAAGGCAAACAGTCTTCAATTTGGAGGTAAAACACAGAGAGAAACATAAAACCAAATTAGGTATCAAACTAATTAGAGTCAATTAGTTCTTGCCAATAAATCCTGTATTTGTGTCTGATGATAACCATGTGTTATTTTGAAAAGGGAATTATCTAATTATTGTGGCCAGATATGAATTTATAGACACTCTGACCCACTTGCAAAAAATGCATTTATAGACACTTGTTTCCTCTGATGTCAGGAAACTTAATCTTAACAATTTAAAGTCAATTTAGTTCCTTCTAGTTTGAATTTCACAGTATCTAAGTAAATATGCTATCAGTTCAATACTTCTCCTTGCTATTATTCATTGCTTCGTCCCAGGCGGAGAAGATGAGAGAGAATGACCCATGTTTCTAATATTCTAGTGTTTGCTTCAGTAATAGTTGTCATAAATAATCACTTTTGTAACAATAACATGTGTCAGAAACTGTTTTAAGTACTTTTAAAATTGTCCATTTTATAAATTAGGAAACTAAAGGGCAAAGGGGTTAAGTGGCGTGCCATACCTCACAGCTGGTAAGAATTTTAACCTAGGTTTTAGGAGAGAGGCCTTTGATTCCCCACCATGAGCATCCTTGTATCTGGTGCGACAAACCGTCTTTGCTCATTGGGACACACTCCATCTCACCTGCACTGGAGCTCAGATGCTCCCTCTGCTGGCTGATGACATGTTCTGTGCAGGGCACTCTGCATGCTCCCTTCCTCACCTAGGACCTCTGTCCTCTTGTCCAAAACAAAAAAGCTTGTCAATAAAGGGCTGCTATGATTTGTGTTTGAATAGTAGTTTGTAATAGGAAAATCTATTTTGTCCTTCTCAATTATTGTTACTCATTAAAGCAAATAACCTACTCTCAAGGAGATTAAAGGATTTCTGTATATTGAGGAATGGTTGATGTAGAGATTGCAACTCTCTCTGAATTTTCCATCTCAAATGCCTATATCCTTAAGGAATTTAGAAGTAAAAGGAACAGAGGTGAGGTTTTGGGGGGAAACAGTGTAAGGCCATGGTGGCATGAGGAAGAGAATTCAAGTTCTGCTATTAGGGAGGTGACAAGATATGAGAGATTCAAGTGCTGCTATTAGAGAGGTGACAAGATATGAGAGAAATGCTTCAAATTAGTAGGGCCCCAGAAGCTTTTTCAGAGAGTTCCAGGTCACAGACATGACCAAAACGAAGCAAAAAAAGTCCCAGGAGTGAAGAGGCCGTATGGGCAGGAGCCAAGAGCAGCTCAGCAGTCATCTATGTGGGCAAGTGACTGTGAGGACGACAAGGGACCCTCCCTTCTAATGTTATCTCTGAAAAATGCCCAGACCCATGGTCTCCAGGGAGGAGAGAAATTCCGAGAAAAAAAGAAAGAAGTCAAGCTCCCCATCCTCACACAGGACAGGCCCCACATAGTGGCTTTTGTTTCACTTCCCCAAAAGTGGAGAGATGGAACATCATGTGGACACTCGAGGGTGTAGACTGGGACACTCGGTTATAGTCGATACTGTGTTTGAATTTGAAGGTGAGCCTGGGTGTCTAACTGCCCAAAAATGTAGACAGAGCACTTACAAGAATGGATCGTTTTCAGAGACAAAACCTCGTTCTCTCAATATTTGATAATCTTAGGAAAAGATATCTGAAGAGGTCGCTTAGCCTATCACATTATGCAGACATTTCTAATTAGCAAGAGCAAGCTATGGCCTATCAAGTTCTGCATGAGTGAGCTAAGGATACAAGTTCTGACTCAGTAAGTAATATTTACACATTTTAAGAACATGGAGAAATTGTTTGGGGTTTGGCAGAAATGGTCTTTTGAGGAGTGTATCTATATTTTGTGAATTCTCTGTCATGTGAACAATAAGGAACTAAATCAAACTGGATCTGGAACCATTCGGCCTGAACACACAGATGCTAGAACTCGGCTCTGCCTGGCAGACGCGGCTGGCTCAGGCCTGTGGGATGAGCTCTACGTTGTTCTCCAGACAGGTGTTTCCTGAAAATTGACATCAAGAGTGTCAAAACAGAACCACAATAACAGGTTTAATTCCTGACATGAAAACACACACAGAAAAACCAATGTGAGCTTACAAATGACAGAAATTTTGAAGCAAAACAGAAAATAACAAATTTAGTGAAATATTTTAAATATTGTCCTTCGCACATAACAGAAATGACAAAACATTTCCTAGCTCCGTACAGAATGACGTTTTCAAACATCTGGGATCCAAAGAAAGATTTTCTAGAAAACAGAATAAGGTGTATAACATTACTGATGCATGAATTTAGAGACTCAATGTATGGTACAGAGAAACCACAATGACGTCATTAGGTATGGATCATGTTAAGTTCAGTTAAAATCACCTCTCGTTATTTGGATATGAATAAACAATTCTGGTGGGGAGAGGAGAATGTTCTTCAAGGTACTTAAAAAAAATAAAGAATATTTTAGGGGATTTTTTATTATTAATGCAGAGGTTGATTCAGGATATATGGCTAGGTATAGTCAGAAGGAAAATCCAACCTTCGTATAAGTCCTAACAGGCTGGCCATCAGACCTGCACCTTCTGGTACATAAAAGCTGCCCAGACTAGCCCTAGGCAGTCCTAGTCCATTAGTACTCACGTAGGCAGGTGCAGGTTGAGATCAGTGTGCAGGAGGCTGGTGGGGGATGCTCCTGTGTCAAACACCTGTAGAAGGGAAAGGAAAGATCACAGGGAGAAGCTGATCTGTGATGCCGTCTCAGTGAGAGCCTTTGACAAATTCAAAGAAGTTCTAAAAATGAAATTAATCTTGAAACTGTCCCAAGGAAAGGTAAGAGGCCAATCTTTGAGAAGATCCCACTTCCTTCTGTTACCCACATCCAGCCCTGGATAGGAACATGGCGTTGGACACTTCAACTTTCTTCAACTGAGTCAAGGGCTCAGTTGAATCTACAGCCCCTCCTGCCAACCTTGGAAGCACGACTTTTATCAGCATGAGTGATTTTCTTAGTTCCTCTTTTTTGTTTCTAAGAAACTGATTTTACACATTTTCAAGGACTCATCTTTCATTTACTCTTTTAGAAGCCTGTGTTACAGAGGCCTTACTTAGAGAAGTTAGCCAACTGATCAACAGCTCCGTTTCAGCAACCTGGCCTTCAAAGGTGCCCCTATAGCATCATCAATACAAAGGAAACATCATTCCAGGCACAAGAAGTGCCACTCTACTCATTGGAAGAGATCTAACACATATGTTTTATTGGTAGTCAAATTAAAAAGTACGTCTATATCATCGTCTATTCGAACAGTCACTGAAACCAAACGCAAACAATCCTCAAGTACTTACCTAGCCTTTAGGAGAATGAATTCACTGTCTATAAACAGAGAGACCAAGGATCAAAAGATCAAATATGGTTGCCAAATATAAATTACTATAAATCAAAAGAAATGAGCATTCCTCACTTCCTATTTTTATGTCCAGAGTCCTTTAATTCCCTTTGTGTAGAATTTTTACCCTAATTTAGGGACAAGGAAAATGTAGACAAAAAGAATAAGAATACAAGTATCAGAGGTTATGTCTTCAGATTCTAGCTTTTTTTTTCTTTAACCTCTCAAATGCTCATTTATTACTTTTGTCCTTGGACAATGAAACTCTAAATTATCCTAACTCAATCATCCAGGATCATACAATTATAGCAAACAAGAAAAAAATTATTTAATTAGTCTTGCCACTCTCTCATTTGCTAGCAAATGTATGGCTTCTGTTAGGCTTTTGACATCGTAAGGGAAGAAAAGAGCAACTCTGGGTTTATCCTAGCTACTTTCGAGAGCATTAGAATGAAAATCACTGGATCAAGCACATCTAAGAAGAAAATATATTCTATGGGAAAATCATATCAGGCATGCCTATTCCCTTATAGTTTATGTCAGTAGCCTTGATGAAACCTTCAAAAATAACTTACCCTATTTAATTAAGTGTTTATCGGAAAAAAAATCTTTGAGTATACATTAATCTAGAATTTTCTTAGCCAATCCAGTTTTGAACTGAGTCTTAAAGAAGATTGGTTAACCTAAACAAATTTAAAAATTCAAGTTTTATTTTACTCCTTGGCCCCCAGGTTCTAAATATTGCAACAAGTTCCGTGTTATGTGTATGAAAGAAAGGACAGGATGGAGAGTTGATGCATCAGGCAAAAAGAACAATGGGAAAAGCAGAGATGACATGTTTTGCTTGAATTGCTTCAATTAAAATCAGACCCTATGCCCAGAGGTTCAGTAGCTTTGCTCACTGTTATAAAAATGTCCTTCTTTTGACATCAGCATTTTGTGTCCTAGCAGAAGCATTCCACTGAGATTTGATGCATCTCATCAACACCATTCCAACTCCTATGCTAAATGTGCTATTAGGAAAGGTTTGCAGTGTCTGGAAGCTGGAAGGGGCTGTGCCCAGTCTATTCAGCAGCTTAACTATTGCATTGGCCCATCTCCAGCTTCTCTGCTAAATACATAATTAAATCTCACGGTCGACATGGTGTGATTCATTCCTATAAAGTGTGAAAACAAACAACTGTGCATGCGCTGTCCCCAATTTCAAATTCAAAACAAAAATATCCTGGAATCTTCTATTTCCCTTAAGTTCCAAATGTAATTAGACCATTTTTAAAGGCAAGTAGTCTTCCAGTTTCCATGTGTTAAATCCAATCTGTCAGTTACAAATCTGTGGGGGTGGGGGAGACAAATGACTGCAAAATGTTAACATCTTGGTTTCTTCTCTTTATAATCAAGTGCTCAGATTGACTTTATTTTTCCTCTAGAATTACCAAAATGTCATTGCTCTCTCATGCAGAGCCTTTGTTTACTTACCAGTTTACAGCCAAGAGCAAATGTTCACAAGTAAGTAATCAGACCCTCCAAGTGCTGTTGACTAATGCAAACTTACAAACTGCAGCAATGTGACTAAGGGCATCCACGATGCTGGTTTGGGCTGGGTTCCATAGCCCTATGTCACAAGGAATTTAAACAAGATGCCCAGCACCTCTCTGCAGACATCACTAAGAAGTTCTTCTGCAGTGAAACAATTCTTTTCATTCTTCCAAATAAAGTTTCCATATAACGAACCAGATTCTGGCTGCTTCCTAGCAGAAATTCAGTATATGAGAGACTAGATTAAAATTTTCAACACACATATAGATATTCCAGTATTTTATTTGTATTTGTGGAATTCAAAATAAATTAGAAAATATTTCTGGAAGTCACATTTTTCTTTTTAATAAATGTCTAAAATTTATAATCCAAACAACTAGAATGTAAATTTTAGCTAATATACAATTATAATTCTATGAATGTTATTTTGTATTTTATGCCAGTGTGTGTCATATATCAATATAATACATATCTTCTACTATATTGATATACTTCCTTATACCTACTTTACTTCTATGTATACGTATGTATAATTCCTCACACTAAACTTATATACTTCAACAATTTAGCCATGCTAGGTAACTTATTTTCTCAAACATGACTTAAAATTCTCCTAATTCTGTTCCCTCAGCTGAGAATTCTATTCCACAAACTGTCAAAACACTTCCCTGATATTTCACAGCCCAACTCAAATGCCACTGACAGTTAAATATTTGTCTCCTCTTAACCCCTTATAATATTTTTGTTTGCTTCTTTATTTGCATTGGTATGGTTTTTGTTATATTGGTATATGCACTATTATATTTTTTTCCTCTCTACTTACAAAACTGTGGAAACTCGTGATAAGAATTATGTCTCCTTTATTTTTTAATCTTTTTTCAAAGCCAAGAGAAGAATTTTAAAGATAGTCCCTGGTAAAAACATATGCCGATGGAACAAAGAAATAAATAAACTAATATCTCAATCATGTTCATTTTTTAGAAATTATTTTAAAATGCAGGGGAGCTAGCTCATATGTACAAATAAAATATACACATATTTTGTATTTGCAAAAACAGTTTATTTTGTAATGTACTACATTTACTTAACACTACCACATAGCATGATTGAATGTGAATTTTTTTCTACATACTACATACATTTATATAATGATTCATCATGTGGATAAAACACAATTTAGATAATCTTCTGTTGTTAAATTGCTTCTCATTTTTTTGGCTTCATGTCTCCGACTATGTCCTCATATTTTTAGTAATATAAATAATTCACTGCCTCCACTGTTAATTCTGTGGCTTGGAATTGCAGATTTCATAGTTTCTCACCTGGACCGTTGTACTAGCCTGCTATGGGTCTGCCTGTTTTCACTCTCGGCCTTCTTCAATCCATTCTCATTTTAGCACAGAGTGATGTGATCATCTATCCAATCACTGCTTCCGTTTACTTAACATCTTCCAATGTCTTCCTGTTTTACTCAGAGTAACGTCCAAAGTCCTAGAAACAGACTAGCAGGTGCTGTTGCAATTCTACTCCAACCCCCACCTCAATCATTTTTCTGGTGTGATATCTTGTTTCTCCCTCTCACCCTGCTCCAGCCAAGCTATTGCCCGACTGTAATGATGCTTCCACTCAAAACCTTTGCTCTTGCTGTTCTGCTAGCTGATCCACCTAACTCCACACCCACTTAGGTAAAAACTTTGTTATTTGAATCCCATTGTGTTCCATTTGTGTTAAAGCTATTCATGTAGATTCTCTCCCTTTTCCTTTACGGAAATATCAACTTCTCGACAAAGCCAAGAGCACAGTCAAATCACAGTCCCTTCCTCAAAGGCCACTTCATCTTTTCCACAGACTTTTCACCATCTTACATATTTAATTTAACGACTCTCTCCCCCATTTGTGGACTCTAACTTTTATAAGAGTAGAGATTTCTATTGGCTTTCTTCATGTGGTATCCCTGGCTGCCAGAACTGTGTATCTGACTCATAATCAGTGCTTAGTAAATATCAGGTGAATAAAGATATATTAAGATGAATAGACTGTAGCTAAATCTTTGCCTGCACTCAAAACAACTTAGAAGAAAGTACTCTTTTCTAATCAAAATAGAAGTTCCCTTACTTAGCAACTCGTCTTTCCCTCTTTAAAAATCATGCATATTCTCTAGCACATTGCCGCTCAAGGTTAGCAGACTACTTGCTAGTATATACATCCACACATTCCTACTCCCACTAGTTGTGTTATATTTTTAAGAAGAATTTGTTGTGTTTGTTCCCAAACCCATTCATATCGGTTGTACTTGTTATGCTATAATTACACAACTTGATTAAATAATAGTAAGCCAATAAACCATGGATCTGAAAGTTGAGTTGTATCGCTATGGGCAGCTTAGTAAAAAACAATGTGAACTTTGATTACAAGAAAATATTTGAAAAATAACTATAAAAATATAGAAAGTGCTTGTATCTATTGCTTTGAAAAGTGTTTTTAAGTACTTAGGCCCTCTCTCTTAAAAAAATTCCTAGAAATTATGAAAAATTCAATATGAGCATGATTTTTGCAAAAAAAAAAAAATCATGAGGACCTTCAATTATCTAAAATATATGCAAACAAAAGGTCTTAGCTAACATCAGGATGTACATTTATATATTTAATGTTAAAATGTTAAGGCACATAAATATACCCCTTTTTAAATGTAGTGAACTTCTCTGTAGTGAATAGCAATAATAGATTTATATAATTTTTCTACCCTTCAGTTTTCTTATCAACAAGAAGACCAAAATACTAGTTGGGCTGCTTATAACAAATATCTATTGAGAATAAAATAAAGTTCTATATCACAAAGTGCCTGAAAAGCTATTACAGATCTAAGCTAGTGTCATAATTAAATGGATTTAAGGAAAAGCTGGAAGTAATAAAAGACACCTTTACTCCTTCATTCCCCTTAGACATATTCTTTTCTGGAATTATCGAGGCATTTTCACATAATACTGTTCTAAACTTGAAAATTCAAATGCATCAGGCATTCCAAGCATAACTGGAACAAATTCAAATGAACATCAGATTTTCATTTAAATCCAATTTTACTCACTTTCTCCTTCCACAGTTTCAAGTCTCAGAACAGTCTCTCTTCTTATAACTGAGCTCATTTCTCAAGAGCCAAGAAACTCACTTGGGTCAACTTCCTACCTGGGGCACCAACCATCTTCAAGAGGTTTCATTGTGCCTGCGTACCAAGGAGATGCCCACACCAGAGCCTCGGCAATTTGCTGAAATGAGTCCTAAAGTGCTGCATGAATGTAAATGACCTGAAATGGGAGACTGCAGATAAGCAGGGAGGCCTAGCTTTCCAGGAGAAGAACCCTTTCATCCGTCACCTGAAAGTGACACAGGGTCACTCAGACCTCACCTGGCAGTGTGGCCGCTTTGCTGTCCTTTTGCATGAAAGCCATTTCATCAGTAGAGGAGAATGAAGCCACATATATATGTGGGAAGGCTCTGATTTGAGAAAATGGGACAAGTTTTACAAAGAATCCAAAGCGGGCAGGGCATAGACTTTGGGATTAAATCTTTGCTACTCAGAATGCTGTGATTTTGTGCAGGTTAAACACTCTTAGCCTCCGTGTCATATTGCTAAAAACTGCATAAAAATTCCTACCTCAGGATTGAGGAGTCTTTTTAATAATTAAAAATATTATAAATAAAGAATCAATTTTTCCAGGACATGTAAAGTAGGTAGCTGTTATTATTATTATATTATTTAACAGTAAGACAGAACTTTGTGTTATTTCAGACTTAATATGGAAAACTTTCTCTTCTTCCTCTTTGAAATAAGAAGAAAAAATATTCTAGCAATTTAGAGAGATTTTTTGTGCATTTTTTTTCACACTCTGTTCCAGGCAGGGACTCATTTACACATAAGCATAACCTTCTAGTCAGTATCAGGTAAGAAGAATCCAACTGTTACCAAAATATTTTTAATAATAGAAGAACAACAACATGAGTGATAGACATCCAAATTTCCTTTTTTGACCTTAATTCTGTCCTCTGAATTCCACAAGCCTCAGATGTTCAATTTAGTCTCAGAGACATTCACATTCTAGTTCTTTCTTTGGATTAAATACATTTAAATAAAGGTTTAAATAAGACAACCCCTCAAAAAATATTTCATCATATTTCAAGACACTTGATTTATTTTGTGTTTTGTAAATAACATACTGCTTAATAACTACAGCAGAACATTTTCTAAATGTGTTTGTGTTTAAATTACCTCTGAAATAGATGCCAATGAAATTATGTTTAAAAGACAGCAATAAACTATTATAACAATACATAGTAATTATATATAATACTATAATTGTGTCTACAATCTTGATATATGTGTCTTCTTAGTTGCTTTAAATAGATTTCTGTTAAGAAAACAGATATTCATCTTCCACATTTAAGTGACTGATCAAATTTAAAAAAAAAAATACTTATCACATTACCTCTTCCCCAAAAGACAAAGACTGTTACCAAAAATGTTCCAAGAAGAAGAGAAACTTTTCTTGGAGTAGAATTCAAATTAAAAAAAAAAAAAAAGACTCAAGCAAATTATATGCTAAGTGAAAAAAAAAATGCTGAATTCAAAAGATTTTTGAGTTTTGCATCTGATATTTAATAGGCTTTTGTATTACACCTAAGTGGAAGATAATCACTTCTCATCATCTTTATCAGAAACTCCAGATACCGAGCCACATGCAGATCTGGTAATTAAGCTGTTAAATTAGGAGGTGGTCATCAGTTCAGGAGAATTCTTCTATTGCCAAACCCTCCAATCCTTTCCTCCCCTCTAGGTCCCTAAATTTTCTTTGGCATATACCTTTCTTGTATCTAGTATATTGAGAATCTTAAGAGAGCCTCTAGTTTTTCAACTAGCTATAAATCACATTATAGCCTTGGATAGACCCAGGAGTATAGTCTATAAATATAAATGATATATAAGAAGAAACTAAAGAGTTTAAGGAAATAAACTGGTAGACCTACTATCAAAACATGTTTGTGTTTTGCACAAGGAAGAATTCAAACACCAGATAATTTTAACTAGGAAACTAATAAAAAGAGCATTAATCTTGTCAGAAAAAAAATGTATAGCTACCTTTCAAGTCTAACCATTAAAATTCCTTTCAAGCATTTTGCATGATTTTTTGCACACAATTTGAGTTTTTCTTTTAGCAAATTAATAGCTATGAGCATTTCTTCAGAGTGAACATACAATCAGCCTCAAATCGTGGGGAGGAAAAGTCTAGATACTTGAATGTTTGAAACTTCTGTTTTCCAGGCAACACTGACTAAAAGAGTGACTGGCTTAAGTGATTGCAGCCACGACCCTAAAGCCCATCACATCATCAGTGAGCAGTAAGACACTTCATACAATGGGCTCATAGAAAATTATTGTATTTCTTCAGTTTATTCAGAACAAACAGATAACTCCTCAGCAGTCAACATTGCCTGGCAGAGTTTTATGGTGTATTTATAGGTAAAAACAAGCAAAAGTATGAAGAACGCTACTCAATTTATTTTTACTACATAAAGTCCCTTAAATTGAGAACATGATATGTGCTAAATTTCTTCATTTTGATGTGATTCAAGTGAGGTTTGGAATATTATACATTCTTTTAAGGTTCGGCTAAAATGCCACTCCCTCTAAGAAGTTTTTTGTCAAATAAATCATCTCTATCCCCATACAATATGTTATATATCCCTTCCTGGGTTTTTTTATGCTACTACTTAGTAATCATTTGCCAAGTAAGTGATTACCTAGGACCCGTTGCCCAATAAAAGTCCAAAAATTAAACATTCATGAATAGAAAGCAATAATGAAATTTTAATGGAAATATATACTTCAGTTTACACATACTTTTGAGATCAGGGTCTTTCTATATTATCCAGCCTAGTTGCAATCTCTTGGCTCATTCAATCTTCCATTCTCAGTCTACCAAGTAACTTACTCTATATGTATGCACTACCACACCTGCCTTACATGCACATTTTTAAAGTACAAAGAGAAAAGATTATACAGTATATATAACAGCAAACCTTAGGTGTTTCCACTTATCTCAAAATAGAGACACAGAGCTGGTTGTTGAGGGTCGAAGGAAAAAGTTGACAACTTTGCAGTGAAAATATTCAATGTCTTGGAAAATTTCTCTGAGTGCCCAAAGACCCCCAAGATTTAAAACTTTATGAAGACTGACGTTCTCTTAAGCACTGTTGGATCCTCAGGGCAGAGCCAAGTGATAGGTGCTCAACTGATTAAAAGATTAATATACTATCTCATCTAAACTTCAAAAGAAGAAAGTATTTTCATTACCATGTTTTAGATGAAGCAACAGAAATATAGAGGTTAAGTAATTTGTTCAAGAAGATATAGTCAGAAATTGAGTAGATTAAACATGAATCTTTCTAGCTTCAAAGCCTCTTTATAACTATCCATTATGCTTCCTGTTAGAAAACTTAGTATCTTCTTCTTTTCTTCTTCATATTAGATTATGTGAGAGCAGGAATCCTGCCCATAAATGCCTAATCTATGACAGTTTACATGATACAAATATTAACAAACATTTCCTCAATTAAAATGGGAATTCATGAATCAATCTGTGCTGATAAATTTAATAAATATGCCACCATTACAGAGCAAATAATATTAAAAATAACTAATATTTTAAAGGTTAGTAAATTATCAAATTTTTATCAGTTTTTTTAAAAATTGTATTTTTATTTTGAGACCACTTTTTACAGGCAGTTCTAAGAAATAATACAGAGATAGCCTATATAGCTATTACCCAGTTCCCCATAATGGTAACATCTTGTAAAACTATCTTGTAACTATAATTTTACAACCAGGATATTGGCATTGATACAGTGAAGGTACAGAGCAGTACTATGGACACAAGATTCCACCTGTTGTCTTTTTATAGCCACACATCCCATAACTATCACCACCACCCTCATCCCATCCCATATGCTAAGATTCATCCAGATTTTTGCACGTATCAATAGCTTGTTCCTTTTTACTGATGAATAGTATTCCATGGTGTAGAAGCATTAAGTTTGTTTACCTTTCTGGGTTTGTATTAAATATGTCTTTTTATCATGATGTTTTGACATCTAGAGTGAAACTGGCCCCTATACCCAAGGCTTACCAATTTCTAGAGAAAGTAAGGGACTCTCCTGCAAGTGAATTCACATGCAAATTATCGATTTGGACCATCTCCCCAATCCTAACACATCTCCTTTACCAGACTCTTACCCTCCAAGCCAATATTCCCCTACCCCAATGACTCAGGGCCAGGTATCTGAGAGCCCCTACAACCCATAGCTCACTGAAATTATTCTAACCAGTCAATCCTAAATGAGCTTGCCCTACCTTGCTCATTCCTTACTATGGAAACCACAATAAAGATTCTTGCCCCTATGTTCTTCTCCCTCTGCCTCCTGATTAACACTCATGCTTCCCCATGTGACCCTGTGTGGGAGGTTGGGTCCACCTCCTCCTGGAACTGTGAGTAACAAACTGTCTTCTCAATGGCAGTCATCTCCTGAGATGTTGGCCTTGTCATACTTTAATAATAATAAAATCTACATTTTTCAAAAAGATTATTTTAATTTGAGGCTATTATGGATAAATCTGCTATAAATGTTCATGAACAGATTTCCTTGTTAATATAATTGTTCATTTCTCTGGAATAAATGTGTAGGAGTGAAAATGTTGGGTCATATGGTAGTTGCATATCTCATGCTTACATAATCCTCACAGCAATTCTATGATGTTGGTATTATTATTATTCTGATTTACAAGGATAGGATTGAAGCACAGAGAAATTTAGTGACTTGCTTAAGATCTACAGCTAGTAATTAAAAGAGTTAGGAACCAAACTAGCACAGAATATATACGTATTCCAAGGCTACCAATAATAACAAATATTTTACTTTGTGATATAATATGCTAATTGTTACTACATCCCTTTCCAAAATCTCTGGATTAACATGCAAAAAGAAAAAAAAAAGAAAAAAGAAAAGAACTTCTTTTCTGCATTTCTTAGGAATACTTAAGACTCTCATTCAGTTTCATCCAGTTTTATGTCCTGGGACATACAACATAATATAGTTTAAAGAATAAATTTTGACAATGTTTATATAGACATTATTCCCCTTCTCCATACTGTACATTTTTTTTAATTCCCCTTCCATGTCTGTAATAGTACACATTGTACAATAAATGAGAGGACATTATCTAGAAAGCAGAGAGCAGAGAGCATGTAAGTGCAGCATTTGCTGCTGCAGTTGGAGATGTTTGTCCTAACGGCCTCGTGGAGTGGTCTTACCAGGGTCTCTGGGTTCCATACCTTAAGCAACACTGAATGTACTCCCAGTTGGATCCAAGTAAGATGTGGGCAGCAGGGCCATCACTTAGATTCTTCCTTGTTCTTCCCACTGTCCAGAACAAATAGCTAAAAGATGAGGATTTTCTCTCTATCCAATACTGCACAATGTTACAAAAGGGTATGTAGGATATCACCAGATGGCACTGATAATTAAGAAGGATTTTATAAGACTGTAATAACATTTTCCATAGGGATAAAAGTAAGGAGAAAGCAGCTCAGGTCCAATTTGAAATTCTGAACAGAGACCATTCTTCTTTTTGGAGGCTGGTTAACGCTTCTCCTGTCCCATTAACATTTTTTTAAATCATCACCCATTTCAGGCAATTAAAAATTTATAGGTAATGATATAATAAAAATTCCTACAGTCTCTCTCATCTCAAACAATACATCATTATACTTTCACCTGAAGCCCTGTGTAGATTCCAAAACAATCCCATTCTCCTTTTTCTCTAGAGGTGACCAGTTTCCTGAATTTTGAATTATAATTCTCAACATACTTTTATTATTTATGTGTGTGTGTGTATATACATTCTTAAAAAATAAAAGTGAGATATAGGTATTAGTTTTTATTTGCATGGCTTCTATAAATTTTTTTTTTCACTAGAAAGTATATTTTTGAGTTTTACCCATATTGGTACATTGGCTCCACTTTCTTTCTTTCTTTTAACAGTATATAAAAAAATGTTATATAATGTTAATTATATAACATTATTATAATGTTAATAATGTAACATTATTCAGCATTTTCACTGCTGAATAACGTTACATAATTCATTTGCTCCTACAAGTTTTTTACAGACAAGCAGTGAACTGTGGACCTCTTGTCTCATACCCACGGAAGAGTGCTGTGGGAAGTGGGGTCTGCTTCCTCAGACCGACCCTGCTATGACTCTGAACACTCTCTTGTTAGGCAAAAAAAAACTGAACTAAATTCTCCCCCACCATTCTGAACTTACAGTACACCCTTCCTCCCTTACCAGATGAACCAGAAGCCTAACCCCTTCTGAGACTGAGAGAGGAGGATCTTGAGCAGCGCCTCACACCCACTTGCCGGACCAAATGCCCCACCAGCAAAAGACTCCAGAGAGGCTAAGGTGAGACTCCCGGCCCTCTGGCCAGGGAATTTGCCACTGACCGCTCAGCCCCTTGCTCTGTGCCCAAAGCCTGCCCTTGGCCAGAGACTCCCACAGCAACCACTCAGGCTCATGCCTGGAACACATAGGGCCTCCACAGGCCTACCTCCAGCCAGGAACACCCCTGGTGACTGGGCAGGCCACACCCCACAGCCGCCAGGCCTATGCAAGTCTGCCCTGGGCCAGGGGCTCTGCCCCGTGCTCTGCAACCACCAGGCCTCCACAGGCCCACCCCCAGCCAAGAACTCCCCCTGCATCTGTGCAACCCCACACCCCATGCCCGCCAGGACTCAGCAGGCCTGCCTTTGACAAGGGACTCCTTTGGCTTCCATGCACCCTCATACCCCATGCACATCAGGACTCCACACGCCTGCCTCTGGCCAGCGACTCCAGGAGCTGCACAACCTGCATTCTCCTTCACATACCGTCCCTGACTCTGCACCGGCTCCACCCATCTGGACAGGGACTCTGGAAGCCGTGGGACCATGGTCCTCCCTCCAGAGCTGTCCCTGCCTCTGCTTGGAGCCCTCCTCCCGGCCGGAGACTTCTGGAGCTGTGGGCTCTCTTTGCCAAAGTCACTGGGCTCCTGGTACTCCCAGAACCATGTGCACCATGTGCATCCCCTGCCCTGTTGCTGGATCCATGTGTACCATGCTCCAGAGCTACTCCCACAGCCAGAACACCCTGACTGGGGCAGTCCCAGAGGAGCTATACAGGGTCACTACTTACAAAGTTCCAGAAACAATAGAGTGATCCCGCCAGGGTCTAATCTTAGAGAGACACCTCTCCAACTCTGCAGATGGCCAGAGGCAAGGGTGAAAAACAATCATGGGGTGGAATCAACGCAAAAACTCTGGCAATACGAATAATCAGAGTAGATCAACTCCTCCAAGGAACAAAAGGCAGACACAGCAAACGATCCCTTGCATAGACAAATGGCTGAGATCTCAGAAATCTAATTCAGAATCTGGATAGCAAATAAGATCAGCAGAACAGAGGAAAAAATGGAATTAGAATTTCAAGCAATAATCCAAAAGATGACCCAAAAGAGATCTCAAGAATTCTGCGAATTCAAAGACAAAAATGACCAAAGATTTTGACACATTGAGACAAGAAGATGCAGCCCTCAAAGATACGAGAAATACAGTAGAATCCCTTAGTAACAGAATGGAGCAAGCAGAAGAAAAGATTTCTGACATTGAAGACAAAGCTTTTGAACTCTCCCAAACCTCAAAAGAGGAAGAGAAATGGAAGGCAAAAACAGATCACTCTCTCAGACAGCTCTAGACTAATTTGAAGAAAACCAATATACGCCTCATAGGAATCCCCAAAGGCAACAGAGCGGCTTCACAAGACACAGAGTCTCTTCTTCATGAGATTATGAAAGAGAAAATTCAAGACATGCCAAGAGATTCTGAAATTGAAATAGAAGACAGTTTCAGAATTCCAGCACAACTCAACCCAAATAAGACATCCCCCAGATAGATCATAATCAATTTAACTAAAGTTAATATGAAGGAGAAAATTATGAAAGCAGCCAGACGGAAGAAAACCATAACCTATAAAGAGAATAATATTAGAATAACTGCAGACCTCTCTGCTGAAACCTTTCAAGCTAGAAGAGGATGGTCATTGACTTTTAATCTCCTAAAACAAAATAACTTTCAACCTGGAATCCTGTATCCAGCTAAACTGAGTTTAATTTATGATGGAGAAATTAAATACTTTAATGACATCCACATGTTGAAGAAATTTGCCATAAATAAACTAGCTCTCCAGGACATTCTCAGACCTATCTTCCATAATGACCAGTGTAATCCTCCACCACAAAAGTAAACCCACTCAGAAACTTTTGATCAAATTCCAACTTCCACAGTGGCAAAAGGATTAAAAATGTCCACTGGACTTTCGAAAAGCTTATCAATATTCTCAATTAATGTGAATGGTTTGAATTGTCTCCTAAAGAGGCACAGGTTGGCTGACTGGATACAAAAACTCAGGTCAGCTGCTACATACAAGAATCTCATCATACCTTAAAAGATAAATATAGACTCAAGGTGAAGGGATGGTCATCTATATTCCAGGCAAATGTAAAGCAGAAAAAAGCAGGTGTTGCAATTCTATTTGCAGATACAATAGGCTTTAAAACAACCAAAATAGGGAAGGATAAAAATGGACACTTCATATTTGTTAAATGTACTAGTCAATATGATGAGATTTCAATTATTAATATTTATGCACCCAACTAGAATGTGCCTCAATTTATAAGATAAACTCTAACAGACATGAGCAACTTGATTACCTCCAGCTCCATAATAGTCAGGAGATTTTAATCCCCTTTTAGCAGTGCTGCATAGATCCTTCAAAAGAAGCTTAGCAAAGAAATTTTAGATTTAAACTAAACCATTCAACATCTGGATTTAACATACATCTACAGAACATTTCATCCCAACAAATCTGAATAAGCATTCTTCTCATCCTTCCACGGAACATACTCCAAAATCAATCACATCCAAATACACATGTCCAACCTCAGCAAATTTAAAAGAATAGAAACTATTCCTTGCATCTTCTCAGACCATGATGGAATAAAAGTTGAACTCAATAACAACAGGAATATGCATACTCATACAAAAACATGGAAGCTAAATAACCTTATGCCAAAGGATAGATAGGCCATAGATGAAATTAAGAAGGAAATTACCAAATATTTAGAACAAAATGACAATGATGACATGATTATCAGAACCTCTGGGATACCACAAAGGCAGTCCTAAGAGGGAAATTTATAGCACTGCAAGCTTTCCTCAAGAAAACAGAAAGAGAGGAAGTTAACAACTTAATGGGATATCTTAAAAAACTGGAGAAGGAATAATATTCCAACCCCAAACCCAGCAGAAGAAAATAAATAACCAAAATTAGAGCAGAATTAAATGAAATTGAGAACAAAAGAATTATACAACAGGTCAATAAATCAAAAAGTTGTTTTTTTGAAAAGGTCAAAAAAATAGATAAACCTTTGGCTAACTTAGTCAGGAAAAAAAAGAGTAAAATCTCTAATTTCATCAGTCAGAAATTGTAAAGGTGAAATAACAACAGATCCCTCAGAAATTCAAAAAATCCTTAACAAATATTACAAGAAACTTTACTCTCAGAAATATGAAAATCTGAAGGAAATTGATCAATACTTGGAAGCACGCCACCTAGCAAGACTTAGCCAGAATGAAGTGGAAATGTTGAACAGGCCTATATCAAGTTCTGAAATAGCATCAACTATACAAAATCTCCCTAAAAAGAAAAGCCTGAGACTAGATGGCTTCACATCAGAATTCTACCAAACCTTTAAAGAAGAACTAGTACCTATATTACTAAACCTCTTCCAAAATATAGAAAAAGAAGGATACTACCCAACACATTCTATGAAGCAAACATCACCTTGATCCTCAAACCAGGGAAAGACCCAACAAGAAAAGAAAATTCTAGACCAACATCACTAATGAATATTGATGCAAAAATATTCAACAAGATCCTAATAAACATAATCCAACAACACATCAAACAAATTATACAC
>CAUYON010137075.1:0-26343 GCA_963573935.1 Arctocebus calabarensis | reverse complement strand
TTCAGTTTCAGAGATCCTTTCTTCTGCTTGCTCCATTCTGTTACTGAGGGATTCTACTGTATTTCTCAGATCTTTGAGGGCTACAACTTCTTGTCTCAATGTGTCAAAATCTTTGGCCATTTTCTCTTTGAACTCGTTCAGGTCTTGAGACACCTTTTGGTCTTTTGGATTACTGCTTGAAATTCTAATTCCATCTTTTCCTCCATTGAGCTGATCTTAGTTGCTATCCAGACTCTGAATTCAACTTCTGACATCTTAGCCATTTGCTTATGCAAGGGATCTTGTGCTTCATCTACCTTGCCATTCCTTGGGAGAGTTGATCTACTCTGGTTATTCATATTGCCAGAGTTTTTCTGTTGATTCCGCCTCATGATTATTTTTCACTGTTGCCTATGACCGTCCTCAGAGTTAGGGAGGTGTCTCTCCCAGATCAGTCCCTGGCAGAATCACTCTGTTGTTACTGGATCTTTGTAGGGAGTGACCCTGTGTTTCTAGTGATTTCTCAGACCCTGCAGGGTGGAGATCTTAATTCCTCCTCAGCCTGCTTAGAAGACACTTTAAATTGCTATCTTGGGCTAAGCAGAAGCTTTCCCAGGAAAGCGCTGTGGCTGGGATCACTCCTTGAGTGGCTATCCACTGACCCAGGGTGCCAAAACCAGTCTCACCCTATGCCCCTGAGGGGTAAGGCTGCAAGGCGTCTCAGTCCCTGCCTTTAGGCTGCTCAGTCACTTGATTACTCGCTCCCACCCAATGCCTGTTCTGGGACCCTGAGGGAGGAGCTTGCCAGGGTAGTTCTCCCACAATGGCTCCACACAGCCCACCACCAAACACTGGCAGCTCCGTCTGGCTTGGTGGCCCAGTCTGGGGCCCCAGACAACACTCAAAAACCCCTACACTCCTGCCCAAGTTTTCCCAAGGCAGTTCAACCGAGTGCCAAGTCCAAAAGAAACCCAAACAGCTCACAGGCAAGGCCCTTCCAGCCTGCAGTCCCATTGTTGACCCATCCACAGCCGCCGACAGGATCAGACCAAGTGAACAGATGCAACCACTTGCCCAATCTTCGCAGCTTTAGCCTTCCTCATGGTGTCCAGAAGCCTCATGCTGTCTCCCTGTGTCCCCAAAGGGAAGTTTCTGGGCAGATCCTGCTTGGCAGAGATGCCTGAAGTCCTCTCTCCTCAGTCTGACCGTGCCCAGCAGCAAGGAAGTTGTTACTCGTCCATCATCTTGCTCCACCCTAATTTATATATCTTCTTTGGAAAAAAAAATGTCTATTCAGGTCATTTGCCCAGTATTTGGGGTTTTTGTTTGTTGCTGCTGAGTTATGTGCATTTCTTATATATTTTGGATATTAACCCTTTATCAAAGACATGGGTTTGCAAATAGTTCTCCCATTCTGTAGGTTACCTTTTCATTTTGTTGAATGTTTTCTTTGGTCTGTAGACATATTTTAGTTTGATGTAGTCCTACTTGGTTTTGGTTTGTTTACTGTCTGTCCTTTTTGGGTCATATCAAAACTAACTGCCAAGACCAATGTCAAGGAGCTTTCCCTGGTGTTTTCTACTAGGACTTTTATGGTTTGGGGTCTTACATTTAAGTCTTAAAAATAATTCTAGTTAATTTTTTTTTTTTTTTTTTTGAGACAGAGCCTTAAGCTGTTGCCCTGGGTAAAGTGCCAGGGCATTGCAGATAACAGCAACCTCCAAATCATGGGCTCAAGTGATTCTCCTGCATCCACCTCCCAAGTAGGTGGGACTGTAGGTACCTGCCACAACACCAGCTTTGTTTTTGGTTGCAGCCGTAATTGCTGTTTTGTTGTTTGGCGGCCCCAACTGGATTCAAACCCGCCAGCTCCTGAACCCACCACCCCTGCTATATGGGGTGGTGCCCTCCTACTCCTTGAGCCACAGGCACCGCCCTAGCTATATATCTGTTTTTATGCCAGTGCCATAGTGTTTTGATTACCTATAGCTTTGTTATTAATTCTAATAATTAGTATGTATTTTTCTTTTAGGCTTTTCTGTATACATACAATCATATCATTTAGATGCTTCACTCGTTTTCAGCCTTTATTCTTTTCCAATAGAAGTATTTTAAAGCTAAAACTGTCCCATATAGGTGTATCCTACAAGTTCTGAAAAGTAGTCTTCTTCTAATTATTCAGTATTAAATATTTTCTAATCTTTAATTAAACTGTCCTTTTTGACCCACATGTTAAATAGAAACATGCTTTTTAATTCCCAAAAGCATCTCTTATTAATTTCTGAGTTAATTTTATGTAGTCAGGGAAGGTGATATATACATGTATACATAACCATATTTGAAATTTATTGAGGCTTGCTTAACAGCCTAATGTGATCAGTTTCCCAAATGTACTTCTATAGTTTGATAAAAGGGGAATTCTTTGGTTATTGAGCTCAGTGTTCAAAACATGCCTATTGGTTCAAGATTTTTCATTTAAATACTCTATATCCTTTTATCTGTTTAATTAATTAGTAAGACTGCTAGGTTTAAATTTTCCCTCTATGATGGTAAACATATCAATTTCTCTTTAGTTCTGTCCATTTTGTATGGTATTTTTAGAAACTGTATTATGTGCATATAGGTTTAGAATTTACTATGTGTTCAATAAATTGAACCTTTCATCAATATTCAGCAATCTTTTTTTATCTTTAGTAATTAATGTTCTTTGTTTAAAGGTTGTTTTATTTGACACTAATTTATCTGTCCCAGTTTGCTTTTCAGTAGTAGTTGTCGATGTATACTTTTCCTTCCATTTACTTTTTATTTTAGAAATGCATCTTGTAAATACTACACAGATATGAATCAAATCTTTAAAAATCCAGTCTTACAATATTCAATGGTGATTAGTATCTAGGATTTCTTTTGTTTTGTTCTAGTTTTCAAAAGAAAAACTCCTAACATTTTCTAGATTAATTAGAAACATTTTAAGCATTGAGAAAGTTTATATAAACACAATATTTTAGTTTCTCTTGGGAAAAAAAAGGAGACGATCTTCTCACACATCACACAGTGGTTGAAATTGGTAGAATTTACTTCAAGCTACTAAAGCAAAATAAGCAAGAGGCCATTAGCCTGAGGTTGTTTCTGTATCAAGAATACTTATTTGAACAAACCAAAACTGAGAGGCATTCCTGGTAGCTGATTAATTTTGAATAGAGCTTTAGATAATCACAACAACTAGCCAATTTGATATAAAAATAGGGTTTCCAATCAAATTAGGCAAAAGCTTAGCTATAGCCAATCAAGTAAATTTCTTCACTTTGCTTCTGAGTTCAGCTGATAAAAGCCCACTGCACACACTGCTGGGAGCTCTCTGAACGTCTTCACGTGTTAAATGCTGCCTGATTCTTGAATCATTCCTTCCTCAAATAAACTCCATTAAATTTACCATATTTCCAGTTTGAGTTTTTCTCTTAAAGCCAAGTAGGAGAAAGCAAGGATCATTGATAGCTGTAGCACTAAAGAGAAAGGGACACAGTCAAGGGACATTTCAGAGATAGCTTCACAAATAAACCTGACTGTCAACTAAACAGGTGCAGGAAGGGATGGTTATGATGTCAACTTTTTTAGCTTTGTTGACTAGGTGTATGGTAGTTTGGCAGTAAAGGGTGGGAAGAGTTAGTAAGATAAAAACCAAGCATTATAGCAGCGGTTTTCAACCCATGGGAACTGTATTAAAGGGCTGCGGCATTAGGAAGATTGAGAAACACTGCATTAGAAGGAAGGCTCAATGAGATATCTCCCTGGGTGAAGCTGTCTGGAAAGCAAATAAAATAAGGTTAGAGTTAGAGGAGAAGTCAACGGCAGAGATAACTGAGGTGACTCTGACCAAAAGGCAGAAAGGTCCATGGCAGATCATGGCAAATGAGAAACCAAAAGGGCAGAAGAACCAGGATTGGGGGCCAGCAGTTATAGATGAGGCCTGGAGTAGGTATCAGACCAGAAGAAGGATAACCAGAACAGTAAAGTCTTGGAAAAGAGTTTAAAGGTCAAATGTCAGCCAGTGTTAGTGACAGCAGAAACAGAAATCCTGAGCTGGCAATTCAGAGGTAATTGGTAGCATATATGAGGTAGCTTCAGGGTAAATGAGAAGAAGAAAGAGGACACAAAAAGGCCAACATTTATTCCAGGAACTTTGAAATGATGAGATGCAAGAAAAAAACATGGCTGCTTCAGGGAAACCACTAGGTTAAAGGAAGATCAATCACTGTGTCTCTTTCATGTCACACTCCTGTTTCTGGGCCACAGTCCTGTACTTGCTTGCTTCCTGCTTTTCCTCTGATGTTTAATCTGTTTTCTGTTTTACATTTTCTATTCAGGATTTGTCTATAATTCTCTCAGAGTCTTTTGGAATTTCCATCCCATTTTACAAGATGCTGGGTCTTTACACATTTTTGATACATTCACTCAAGTCATGGATTGAAACACTCAATATTCCCAAAGTTTGGCATCTCTTCTACTTCTTTCACTTACTGACTCAACTGCTATGAAGTTCATGTAGCATCTACTCGTCTAGAGCCTCTACAATTCCTAATCATGAGCCTACTGCCCATATCTAAATCACTCAGGGGATTTAAATCTCCAAGACTGCAGTCTTTTCCAACCATATAGATTCTTGTATCCCCAGGCCCCAAGAATCTGCTGTAGACATGGGGTGTGTGCCAGAGAACTGCATTCTTTTTAAAGAGCTCCGGAGAATTCTGATGTACAGTCAGGTTTGGAAGTCACTGTTCTAAATCTTAGTTTGTTGATTTACTACTATGTCATAAAAATTTACTAGGAAGAGTCTTGTTAGAGTAATGGTGATGCTTTACAGAGTTCTTAGAAGAAAACAAATGTAAATTCTGTCAGTGAATATAAGGAAGAAATTACCCTAGTTCCTTCAACTTTAGCAAGACTACCACAGCAACAGTGAAGAGGCATGGGGGAAAGCTAATTTCTAAGACATTCAAGGGCCAAAGTACAGATGTAATTTATAAAAAGCCAAGGCATATTTGTTCAATTATTATCAGACCTCTGGAGGATTTCAAAAAACAGTCCTCATTCCTTCTTTCCTTTCTTTTCTTTTTTTTAATTGCTGACCTACCTTTCCATGGGGGGCTGGAGTGGGGCAATAACTACATAATGTACTTTTTATTTTTTTCTTCTACAAGTTTTCAAGAGTTCAGATAAAATAAAATGTATGCCACGTTGATATGTAAGCCTTAAAATGACAGGTATGCAATAACCTAATTAACAAGCTAAATCAGATCTCACATAGACTCATATTAGAAAACAAACTAAATACATATGCTAACATTCAGGGTTTATTCTAAAACACTATCTGATAGTCTTATCTTAATTGTAGGCAAAGTTTCAACAGAATATGTAAAGAGGCATTTTTAATTTTGTTTTGCTTAAATAATATTTATTAGTATTATAAATACCAAATGAAAAAATTCCAAAATACTAGTTAAAAAAAAAAAATCACAAAACAGAAACTGTCTTTTCATTGTAAGGCACAACATTAGCATGAGATTCAGAGAGCTACAACTAAAAATCTTGCATTCTACCAGAAGAGATACAACAGAAAATGTACCCCATCTACCAAGAAGTACTCTCACAACTGAAAAAAAAAAAAAAGCAACTCTAAGGGATCTGAACCTCCTCAAACTTGTGGATCTGATGACTAGTTTACAGGAAGTATAGAGGCTGGAAGAATAGGCGAACACGGCTGTGCAGATATAGCCACCCAAATACAAATGTGGGAAATTCAGAAGGCACGTGACATGGCTTCCTCAATAAATAGGCAAAATAGTTGGGAGGAAGTTTTCTTTAGGCTAAAAGACATGTTCACCTATGGTAAAGAGAATCACCTAACTGCAATAAATGTACAGACCAACCTTGTCTGGACTCTGATTTTGAACAATCCAACTACAAAAGAACAGAAGAGGTACTCAGAAAAATCTAAGATGGACACGATATTCAATGACATTAACTTTTCTTTTTATTCTCACTCTCTGCTCTCTTTTCTCCTCCTTTCTCATCTCTTCCACTCTCTTCCTTCTCTCCAAAATAAGCTTATACTTTCATATTTTTCAAAAATTTTTTTGGTCTTTAATAGCACTTTGATCATTCAAAAAATTCCTCCCCCCATCCCCCGGGGAGGATAGGTGGAGGGAGGGTATTGGTGGGACCAATAAAGGTCTTAACACAATAACTAAGAAAATGCCATGAATACTATGTTAACTAGTTTGATGAAAATATTTCAGATTGTATATGAAACTAGCACATTGTACCCCGTGATTGCACTAATGTATACAGCTATGATTTAATAAAAAAATAAATAAAAAATTTTCTTTTAGAGCTATACATACTGCATCATTTATATGTAAAATTACATCATGTTCAGGATTTACTTTAAAATAATACGGGAGGGAGGGAAAAGAAGATAAATAAATAACATTGACCATATATTATTTAAAAATGGGATGCTGGTGACAGATAAGTGGGAGTTCATTGTATAATTCTATTTTTGTATGTATTTGAAATTCCTGATAGCAAGTCTTAAAAAATGAAGGTGAAGATTCTTTGGAAGATTTTTTTTTTTTTTTTTTAAAAGAAACACCATCATTTGATGAAAATAGTCAAGAACTTTAAAGATGCATTTTTTTTGTAAGTATCTATGTTAATATAGTCCTTCTTCTAAAATTTCAGAACATAAATCATGATTAAGTTTTGCTTTTATAGGTAATTTAATAACTCTAAAAATAACATTTTATAAGGAATGCAAAAGTATCCTTTGTTATACTGTAAATGATAACTATAATCTTTAGAGTAGTATTTACAGTAGGTAACAGTACCTCAAAGGAATCTGAGCAACAACGGTCTAACAGGTGACCAGCTTCTCTAAAGCTCTTCTCTTCCCTTACTGTTGCAGAATAAGAACAACTTCACCTTGAGATTCTATACTGATGGCCGAAATTGAAAATAGAGATAGTTACAGATACAGATATGTGCATTTTGTACTCAAACCACAGTACTAACTTGTTAAACATGAAATAAAGTATGCACCATCCCTTAAAAATATAGCCTTTAGTAAAATGGGCACATATGGAGCTGAACCTGGAAAATCCACAAGACTGAGAAAAAGGAAACTTTCTGGCTAAAAACATATAATCTGAGTAAAAGAAACAACCAGCTTAAATTTGTATCTAAGTTCAAAAGAAATGGAAATATTAAGGAAATACCAGAAACAGAAGGAAATTGAAAACAAGAGCAGGAGGCTGGGTATGGTGGGTCATGCCTATAATCCCAGCACTGTGGATAGCTGGCTGGGGTGGGGAGCTGTCCATCTAACTTTTCATTATGCCACATCTCCTAGCTTCCTGCAGATCCATCTCCCAAATCAGACTGGCAGCAAATAGGAGGACATGTGTGTGTGTGTGTATGTGTATGACATATTCCACTAAGTAGAGATTTTACTCTTTCTGACCTTGAAAACAATCTCAGTAGAGGAGGTCTAGGAACAAGTAGGAACATGGAAATGGTTGCATTATTTTTGTTCTGTCAAAGATCAGATACACTTCTAATAGTAGTAATCAAACGAGAGTCATCCAACTCATGCTACTTGCACACCTACTATGTACAAGTACTGCACCATGAACCCTGGAAACTCCAGAACGATGCTCTGCTCTAGAGGGACTCAATTGAGGGCACAGAGAGAGAGGAGTTCAAGGTTGGATAGTTACCTTCTAAGTGCCACAACAAAGGCATACCTAGGGAACTGTGGTTGTCAAGAAAGGCCACATCCAATTAAATAAAGGAGAGTAGCAAGCTAGACAGGAGGAGGGAAATCCCTGAGAAAGGAAAACATTGGAAGAGTCTCGGTGCACAGGAGGAGGCCTCTGGGACTGGGAAAGGGAGGGCTGCATTCACGTCTGTGCAAATCCACAGATAAGTCCTGTGTGTTTCTGGAAACCATGGTAAGGTAGATTGAAGCCTAGAGTTCAGAGTGCATAGAACAATAAGAAACAAGGCAGAATGAGCCTGGAGGGTGAGCAAGGGAGACTGGTCTCTAAGCTGGAGTCAACTTTAGAACCTAAGGGCTAAGGGCTTTTAAATGAAAGTTAGTGACCTATGGGTACTCCTGGTCATATCTTGCAAATAACAATAATTCACGGTGACTTTTCTTTATATGAAGACCTTGATTATAATGATTATAATTTTTCTCATTTAATCTCCTTGATTATAATGATTATAATTTTTCTCCTCATTCATTTGGTTAAAATGGAACAATTAGTGTTAACAAATTTGTGAAAGGGATTAATTTAATCTAAAACCTTGGGGAAAAAACTTGGGCAAAATCAATAGCACTGTAATAATTCATTAAAACTCAGGTGTTGGCTCAGCGCCTGTGCCTCAACAGGCTAAGGCGCCAGCCACGTACACCTGAGCTGCCGGGTTCAAATTCAGCCCAGGCCACCAAACAACAATGACGGCTGAAACAAAAAAATGGCCCGGCATTGTGGCGGGTGCCTGTAGTCCCAGCTACTTGGGAGGCGGAGGCAGGGGACTCACTTGAGCCCAGGAGTTGGAGGTTGCTGTGAGCTGTGATGCCACAGCACTCTATCCAGTGTGACAGCTTGAGGCTCTGTCTCAAAAAGAAAAAAAAACTCATGTGCTTATAACAATTTAAAATTAGGCTTACCCTGACTAGATTAAAACTGGCTCTTGATACTAACCAGTAAATGCCAGCTTTGATTCTTCTGGGAAGAAAAGATAAATAGGTCTATTAAAAGAATGGGAAGACAATCTCAAATTTATTGCAAAGCTACAATGATCAAGACAGTGTGTAGCAGCATAAGGGTATACATGGAAAAATAGAAGCGAGAGTCCAGAAATAAACACATTTACTGTCAACTGATTTTCAACAAAAGTACCAAGAAAGTTAAATGGGAACAGAATAGCCTTTTTAATAAATAGCCTTGGGACAATTAGATTAGATATGTACATGCTAAAGAATGAAGGTGGACCTTTACCTGACTGTAAGGATCTAAAATCATAAGACCCTTAGGAAAAAAAAAATAGATGTATAGCTTCAGAACCTTGGATTAGGCAATGATTTCTTTTTTTTTTTTTTAGACAAAACCTCAAGTTGTCGACCTCGGTAGAGTGCCATGGCATCACAGCTCACAGCAACCTCCAATAGCCTCCTTCCAACAGGCTATTTTTTGGTTGCCGTCATTGTTGTTTGGTGGGCCTGGGCTAGATTCGAAACCACCAGCTCAGGTATATGTGGTTGGTGCCTTAGCCACTTGAGCCACAGGTGCCGGGCCAGGCAATGATTTCTTAAATATGAAAACAAAAACATAGCAACAAAAACAAACTGGACATCATCAAAATTAAAAACTACTGTCACCATCAACAAAGTGAAAAGAATCTACAGAAGAGGAGAAAAAAAATTGCAAATGATATATCTGGTAAATGACCTGTATTTAGAATATGCAAAGAACTCTCACAACTCAATAATAAAAAGAAAAACAATTCCACTAAAAAATGATTAAAGAATTCAAATAGGTATTTATCTAAAGAAAATATACAAATGGCCGGGCAGCACCTGTGGCTGAAGGAGTAGAGCACTGGCCCTATATACCGGAGGTGGTAGGTTCAAACCTGACCCCGGTCAAAAACTGCAAAAAAACTAAAAACTATAAATAAATAAATAAAAAAAATAAAATATACAAATGGCCAATAATGACATCGTAAGTCCCAGGGAAATGGAAATCAAAATCACAATGAGATGCCCTTTCATACCCACTGGGAAGGCTTTAATCAAAAAGGCAAACAAGTGCTCGTGAGAATATAGAGAAAACTGAACCCTCCAACAATTCTGGCAAGTATGTAAAATAATGCAGGCCCCTGGAAAACAGCCTGGAAGTTCCTCAATATGTTAAACATAGAGGTTCAAAATGACCCAGAAATTCCATCCCTAGATATATACCCACGAAAAATGAAAACATTTGTCCACTCAAAAACCTGTCCACTAAAAAAAAAACTGCACAAATATCCATAATAGCATTATTCATAATAGCCAAAATGTGTTGACAACTTCTATGTCCAGCAACCGATAAATAGACAAAATATGTTCTATCGCTCAGTGGAACATTATCTGGCAGTAGAAAGAAATGAAGTACTACTGATACTTGATATAACATGGATGAGCTTTGAAAACATTAAACTAAGTGAAAAAGACTGGTTATGGGGAACCACATAGTATATGATTCCAGTTTTATAAAATGTCAAACACAGGCAAATTCACAGAGACAGACAGTGAACTGAGTTACCTCAGGCTGGGAGTGAAAGTGCTATTAGGGGGACATGGAGAGAACCACTAAGGGGACCAAGGTTTCTTTCTGGAGTGATAGAAATGTAAAACTGATTTTGGTGATGGTTGCACAAGTGTGTGAAAATATAAAAACTACCGAATTGTGTATTTTCAATGGATAAATCATATGTGAATTACATTCCCATAAAGCTGCTATTGAGAAATAAAAAAAGAAGGGTGAGAAAATGTTCTTCAGCTAAACAGGACTGATGGTAACTATCACTGTGTCTTATTCTGAAATTTCTGAAGTGAATAGTTAGGAAGAATGATGCTTTTCTCTAGCTGAAAATGCCTGACATTTTAAAAATGGTGTATAAAATCAGCTGGTCACCGATATACTGCAAGAGGCTACGAGGAAAAAATGTTCCCCATAACTGTACTGCATTTAGCAAAGGAGTCTGTGGGTACTTGATGTGTGTGTACTACTGTCTTCCAACAGCCAGCTTCCTGGCCCTTGAGTTCTCCTAATTAAATCGGTGTCTTTTAGTCCATAAGAATACTGTTCACTCCTACGGGGACCCTAAATTTATTCAGCCAAATTTTCACTTTTTTAACAGGTTAGAGGAAAAAATGATTGAATAAGCTAAATATGGGGGAGGGAAGTATAAAAAAGCTACCTCATAAGGTAACTATTTATAAACTCTGTACACTTTTATGATTAAAATGTTAGCATTTCACTAAAATAAGGGTAAACATACACAATACAAAAATCACACAGTCTTGTAAAAGTTCCTATTACCTTGAAACCAAAAAGTTGTTTTATTTTCAAATATATCTAAGGAGGAAAGATTCATAAAATGTTTCAAAAATGTTTTCTATTGAAGAGAAGCCTTTACAAGTTATTCTTGTAAATAAGACCTTCTCCTCCACCCTCACCCTACCCCCCCACCTCCCCGCAAGAATACTTTCTATTTCAGCGTTTCTAAGAATACACAGGGTTAAAAATCGTGTAAAATAGATTTTCTCACAGGGTTGGAAGAGAACAAAACACCACAAACAGGAAAATAGACAGTTTGGGGGGTCAAAACACTACACTTCCAGGTCAGACTTCTGGTTGCAATTAAGTAAAACTCCGGCAAATATTCATAAGGAGATCATACTTTTGGTTTCTCTTTTGAGGTCCTGAATCTTTTATTTTCTATAGTAGCAATTTATATTTGTAGGCATAAACAAAGTACACCCATTTACTTGGATACATATTCTGCCGGTGACCCCAGAACAGCAATTTGATCTTGGCCTAAATCTTAAAACTAGCAGGCTTTCCAGGCATTCATTTTTTATGCTTGAGATCATGTGCCTTTATTTTTGCTTAAAGTAGACATGGGTAATTGTCAAGACATTTAACAGAAGAGATTAGTCCAAGCTTTCCATTAAGTTAGGTGGTTCATGAACAAATAATTAAAATAAATTTGAATCTGACTGGAGTTTAGGTTCTAAGTAAAGACAGCACTGTGGTAGAATAACAAAATTACATCAAAAAGGTACACAATTAAGGGTACCCTGGTTATTAAATATGCCTTTTCTCAACTTTTTAGGAATAGTCCAGGGATTCTTAATACTTCATGAATAACATACCTCTCTGAGAAATCTGTGGCAAATTCGTTCAGAGACAGTATAAATGTTTACTGTACCAGAGGGAGTATATCCCCCTGCCCAGTCTACAGAAGTTAATACTGAATAGAAGTTACTTTGATTATAAGCAATTGAAGTGGTTAAACTGAAAATATTTAGTAAATACAAAATATTATAATTTTAGATTGTCCACTTTTACTCTAAATAACTGGAATAATTAAGGTGCCATGTAAGGGAATTTGAGAATGAAAGCTCTCTGGTTTTTAATTGTCATCTGTGTTGGAGTTGTCTAAATTCCCAAGATACTTAGTTAGCAAGCAAATCTCAGTCCCAAGGCGTTAAATCTCAGCATATCATTCTATACCAGGGTCTCAGCCCTAGACCCTTCAAAATCAAAGGGTTCTTACTGATGTTCAATCTGCTAGGTAACTATTATCTATACTCTCTGTTAAGCTTCCTTGTGGGTATTACTACGAGGGACATGAAACTCAATTACTAGGAATTCAAAAGTTTGTCATTATGCCGATGGGAGGTCCTGGGCAAGGGCAGGGAAAATGAAAGGGACCAGACAAGCTGCTGAGTGCAATAGGTACTTCCTAAATATGGGAAGGCTATCACTGAGGTAAAATGAACATGAGACTCCTGAGAAACAGACAGCACATGCCAAGGTCAACAGTTCCCACGATAGCTCTATAGATGCTGCTCCAATGAGAAAAGGCCACTGCTACAGGAAGGAGGGAGAGGGGATGCTTTCTTTAGTTAGTATCTGTCAAACACAAGAGAAGTTTCCACCTTCCAAGACTTCATCTGGGATGAGCCAAAGCAAAGTGCACTCTTGTAGGGGGTCTCACTTTCTTCTCGTGCTCCCCAAACTCACCCCAACACAACACACACAGGTGGTATGTGACCCCAAAGTATAAGATGGAACAAAGCCAGGACCACAGGGTACTATGTTCCCCAAATGCAGGAATAAACAGCAACTTTCACTGGGTGAGGATGTTCTCCTCTGCAGGGTAAAACAGGAGAACTATAGGCCTTCCATCCAGTTGTCACCATAGAAACACTGTGACAAAATAGATCAACTAAAGAAAGGCTTTTATCTTGTGTCTGTATCAATTTAAGGGCAGGTGATTTTCTCTCTCATTCCTTTTGTTCCCACAGCTCTAATTCAAGCTCCAACATTCTCACAATGGCTATCAAAAGCACGCAACAAAAATGATGACTGCCATTCAGCAAGATGCCACCTCACATTGACATAAACAGAGACATTGTTACACCAAGGTTGTGAAACTGTACCAAGCTGTTTGTACAGTGCTCCCAAAGTAAGCACATGGTGGCAAAATTCATGAACTTAACTGTCAGACCTCATAGACTTTATTTTATGAGGGAAAGCTTGTCATCTTTCTGAAGACCAGGGTAGTGGGTTCAGGGAGAGTGGACAGGTGGGAAAGATGCAGCATGCTCACAGGAACATTCTAATAAGGTTCACTCTAACACTGACAAGGTCCGCTAGGTCTGCAGTCCCCAACTCCCAAGCCAGGACTGGTACTGGTCTGTTAGGAACTGGACATTGCCGAGCTCCACCTCCAGTCCCACATCCTCTCCTCCCTCCAGTCATGGAAAATTTGTCTTCCATGGTGCCAAAAATGTTGGGGACTGCTGCTCTAGGTCATTCAAACTGAAGTTCAAAAAGAATCCTAGGCTCAGCGCCCGCAGCACAGTGATTACAGCACCAGCCACACACACCTAAGGTGGCGGGTGCAGACCTGGCCTGGTCCATCTAAACAACTGTAACAAAAAAATGGCCGGGCATTGTGCAGGCACCTATAGTCCCAGCTACCTGGGAGGCTGAGGCAAGAGAATCGCGTAAGCCCAAGAGTTGGAGATTACTGTGAGCGGGGACGCCACAGCGCTCTAGTGAGGGTGACATAGTAAGACTCTGTCTCAAAAAAAAAGAATCCTAATCTTTTTTTGAAGCCTTGCATATCATATTTTTCTGTGTGTGTTATTTTAATTTCTTATAAAATTCAAAGTAGAGAGTCAGTGATTACATCTCCAGCAATGTCCATAACAGGTGAGTTTAGAGATTTTGTTTTCTTTCTATTTGTTGGAATAAATAGTTAAAGAAGTCTCCTTAGTTTTTGAGAAAGCAAAACATCTTGTTTTGTGATTACTGTTTTAGCATACATTTGGTAAAAAGTATAAACTTCAAGTTTTACAAATTGCCTATTCCTGGAAAAATAATCTTTGTTGAAATTGTGGCACTGTCACCAAGGACTTACAGGCACTCGTTTTCTCGTTATTGCCCTTTAAAGCTTTTCATGTGTGGATGAAAGCTCATAAAATGTTTTGATTAAGTTACGCTATGGGAAGAAATGTAAATAATAACCAAAGCTATTTAAACGCATGTAAAAAGAAAACACATGTTTCCACTGTGCTCTATGATGGATCTAGGGAAATCCATTTCTATCTGTAAAGGGCTGTGCATAGAGCAACTTCTAAATATCAGGAATATTAAACAGAAGAGCAGATAACTGAAAACGTGCTGTGCTATTTTACTGTTTATAACAACCGTGAGAGTAGTTATTTCTTCTTCTTTCTGTCTGCTATGTCTGATGGCGGAATTCAGAGAACTCCCAAGCTCAGTCCGTCTGTGACCTGCAGACGGTTCCATTCCCACCGAGGGTGCGGACGACAGCAGGACACTAACCCTGACACCACCTATGTAACAGTGACTGTCAGAAATAGCATCACTTGTCAAGGGACTGTGTTTACTCAGGGTCCACAGTTGCTAGCGGCACAGTACTTCTTACTGCTGTTGCTGAACTACTATTTCAGAGCAAGTTTTCATTGTCTTCTTTGAAAATGTGTGAAAGTTTATGAATGGAAGTAGAGCTGGGTCCAAAGGGGAAAAAGTTCTTTTCTTCCAAAATCTATTTTACATAGGAAACAGCGCTGTTTTCCATGGGCTTGGAAAATAAATACAAAATAAAACACCGTGTATGCAAATTTGCTCTTGTGGGGACACCACAGAGAAGGGCTCACAATCAAGCCTGTGTCTGAGAAGCAAGGAGGGAGCTTTCTTTGGCAGGTACTGTGCATGGGTGTTGGGGAAAGGAGAGGAACATTTCTCAGACACAGGCAAGAAGAGGAAAAACTTGCTTGTTTTGGCGTCTTATCCTTCTCTTGTTCTTCTCTGGTCCTGTGAACACCCACTGATTTCCTAACATGGTGGTAATGTGCCCCACCACAGAATGCTGCTTGGGAGGTGGGTGTCCACGGAGAGGAAGGAAGCTTGGGAATTCAGCCTTGAACACTCACAGAAGATACCCCCGATGTCACAGGAAGCAGAGGGCCTTGCATCTTGGCCAGAGATTTAAGCTAAGATTTTAGAGGAGCATTGAATTTAGAACAGCCAAAAAGAAAGCCACTGCAGGCAAAAAGTACAGTACCCAGGAAAATTTAATTTATTTTATGGCATTTTCCAAAGGGCCGGGTTTCTTAGATGTTAACTACAAGAAAAGATTATATAGAATAGAATAATAGGCAGTAAAACAAAATTTATTATTACTGTTCCACAAACACAAAAATGTAGCAAACCCTCCTTAGACAATGCCTTGAGGGGGGCTAGTGCTTGTAGCTGGAAGATGAGCTCCATTCTGGGGTCTGCTTCTCCCTCTCCATCTTGTGATCAAAGTGAAGGAGATACAACATTTAAACCAACATATCCACATGGTCGTTCAAGCAGAAGACTGTTCCTTAGTTAAAGACAGTTGTGTTTCATGCTTAGAAGAAAATGTTATTAAAAGAAAAATACACACACAACACCCTCCTTAATAGGGATACTGAAGTACTGAGCACAAGCCACATATTCAGACAGCTGTTTTAATGATACCTCTGACACTTCTCTGACACTTACTCACTAGTTATGTGATCTTCAGGCCAGTTACTTGAACTTCAAGTCTGTTTCTCATCTTTGAAAAAGGGTGAAGGATGCTGGCTAGAAAGGACTTTCCCAGGGGTCCACCACGGCATGCAGAAGGCCCAAGTCAGCAATGTGCTGGCACCCCGCAGGCTGACACTCAGTACCAACTGGTAGAGGGAGTCATGCTGAAGGACACCAAGGATGGCGTGGGGCTGGAGGGAAGGCATTTTCCATCTCTAGCTGTGGGTGAGTCAGATGTTGCAGCCTAATCTTACAATGGGGTAGGATGTGGTTGTGACTTTCTGAAAACCTAATGAGAAAAGCTACTTAGTAATTTGTAAGTCACAGACTACTTCCACCTCTGCCTTTTGTGGAAGGGGCGAGAGATGCTGCAATGGAAGCACGCTGCAAAACTTTGGCAAAGCAGCAGGTGATCCGTGGGTGGTGACAACATTTTTAAATTTCTTCTAATACTTGTTCTGCACCTCCTGAGAGGCAGGCTCTGCAGCAGGTGCCGCCCTCGGTGAAAGTGGAGATCATCTGGGAGGTGGCGAAGCAACCAGAACAGTGAGTGTCGCTATTACACAGGGTGAACCAGGTACACGGGGAGGAGGGGGCCGCTCCCTGGGAGAGAAGGTACAGGGAACCCGAGGAAGTGACACCTGCGCACAGGCCTGCAGGATGGAGAGCACTCACCCAGCTGTGCAAAGGCCCAGGTGACAGCATACCACATTCTGGGGCCTGGAAGGCGAGAAAGAGTGACAGGCAGATAAATGACCCCAGGAGCTCTATGGGTCTGCCTGTCAGGACATCTGGGAGAGGGGCTCTTCCTGAACGCAGTACCCACGGGTCCAGCTAGAGGCTGTCACTGTCTCGAGGCACCGGGCAGCTGGCTTGCCCAGCATCCTCCTGAGCAGCTACTTCTTAGCACCTGAACCACCAGGACTGAAATGTTTGCCACCCCTATCGCTATGAGGTCACTTTTATGTTTGCCTAATGAAATGCGTGATCAGGGGAGAACTGGGGTCCCTGTGCTGGAACACATCTGTGACGTATGCTGAACTATACCTGGCCAAGCACACCTGTCATGGGTTATGAAGAGGGTAGATGATGAGCAGGCATGTCCATCTGTGGGAGAGCACCCATAATGGTGTCTGTAGACCAGGAAAGTCCAAGTCCAATGGACTGGAAACTTACAGTACATGAAAACTCATGGCTAGGCAAATCAGTTGGTCTACTGGAGGGCCACAGCCCAGTGGTAACCTTGGTGGAAACCCTGTTGGAGTGGTGTGACCCACAGACATTCTGGCTTACTGGTTAATAGATAATGCTCATAACTCCAAATACTTACACCCCACTTAAGCTGTATGTTGTGAGCTGAATTGTGCCCCACTCTCCCACCCAATCCATATGTTGGAAGTCCTAATTCCAGAACCTCAGAATCAGACTGCATTTGGAGATAATGTCTTTAAAAACATAATTACATTACAATGAGGCCACTAGGGTAGGCCCTAATTCAGTGACTGCTGTCCTTATAACAAGAGACACAGTAGACACATACAGAGGGGGGACCGGGAGAAAACTGGGAGGCGGGGGCCACCTACAAGCCTCACCAGGACCTCCATCCCAGACTTCTCGTCTCCAGACTGTGCAACAATCAATTTCTGTTAGTTAAGCCATCTCATCTGTGGTATTGTGATGTGGGAGCCCTAGCAAACTAATATACTATATAAAACAAAAATTTAGATCTGGTGCAGGGGAGCCTAATTTGAGCTGCCTTAAAGAACTGCCAACAGTCTCCCAGCCTGTCCTCAGATCTCAGTCAGCTTGCAAATCCACTGTCACCTTGAATGGAAAGCCAGGCATCCCTTGAGTAAGGACCCTTCAGTCTCACTGCAAGCTCATCCTACACATCTTTCACTTGAGATCACCAGGGTACCTGCGTTAGGAAAAAGGGGAGTACCCACAACTTTTGAGGATGAATGGACACTGGCTCTGAAAAAATTCTTGAGGTTCCTGACTGCCATTGTGACCCACTAAAGGGTGATAAGTAGAAATTGGGCTCAAATTCATCTCACAAGGGCCCTCTTGGCTTCTCAGTTGCTGAGTTGGGATAGATAAGAGTCCACATGTGGGCTCTGTATCTCATGGAATTAGTGCTAAGATGGTAATTAAGGGCCAGATGAAAGTTTCTAGAATCTTCCCTCCCCACCAAAAACTATAAACCAAAATTAATATTAACCTTCAGGTAATCAAAGACATGTTACTATGAAGAACCTGAAATATCCATATTTTTTCATAGTCCTATCTTCCTTGCCTTTTTGACCTAAGGAGAAGACAGATGGGACATAATTATAGGATGGTGGAATGCAGACTAACGTAAGTTTAGTTAGGAAGCGATTCTTTTCCAGAGGTGCTCTTTCCACTGGAGCACCAGCACTACAGAGGTGGGAAAATCTGTTTTTCTATCCCAGTGACCAGCAAAATACAGAAGCCGATTTCTATCTACTGGCAGAGACAGCCATACGGCTTCACTGCTTGGCCTCATTGCTCTGTTAACATTTCTACTTCAGTGATGCAATTTAGTCCACAGGGACCTTCATTATCCATCTTCATCTAGTCTGGTCTACTGCACTAAAGGCATTATGATAGGATTTACAAGGCCAGAAAGTGACCTGTATTGTATTATAGTTGTCATGCTAAGACACAGGCATGTCAGTGCCAGATGAAACCTTCCAAAATCCAGTTTCTAAATGTCCAGTGGTCTGGGGCACATGAAAGAGCTTGTGCAAAAGGCAAGCCAGGTTTTTAACCCATGTATCCCCTACACAACAAGGATAAGAACAACCTTCAGTGGGGATACCTGTGTCTTTCTGTGTCAGTGACCTGACAGGGTGACAATTTAATGTACCAGTTGACTAGAAGACAAAATTTGTGCCTGGCTAATTAATCGTGGTTCTGGCCAATGAGGTGGTACCAGCTGGAAGTGAATGAATGCAATGATACAACCTCACTCACGGTGGGAAAAGAAAATCCGTCCAAGGGTCAGACAGCCGAATGGTATGTGTTAAGTCCATCGATGTGGCTTACAAGAAGAGACAGCCTAAGATACAAATATATATCACTGCAGATGATGAGACCTTGTAGAACTGATGTGAGGGCCTAAGGCATGAAACCAAAGAGTGTAAGTGGGAGTCGACCACCTCAGCAAAGGTTTGTTTTCCAGTCCCGTGATTCCGCTTCCTTAGTACTCAAAGGAAGATTACAACACAGAAGATAACAATGAATTGGTCTGAAAGAGTCAAAGTATCATGTAACTATGTCAGGCTATTTCTGCTACTAGACCAGTGGTTCTCAACCTCTGGGTTGAGACCCCTTTGTAACAATGAAAATACATCTCGGCATTAGGAAGGTTGAGAACCATTGTTCTAGACAAAGAGGCCAAAAGAGAAGCTAAAATATTGGCCAATGAGGAGACATCGGGGCAGAGAAGCATATGGGTAAAACAGGAGGAGTGTGATGGGATCCACCTACTGGAGCACAGCTGAAAGTTAAGGAGAACACCGGCAACCCTGTCAAGGTGGGGCTGGAATCCCTAAGGAATACAGGCAGAGAATCCCAGGCAGTGGAGTTATTGGCTAAGCACACAGGAAATACAACATAATCATCAAAGGAGGAAAAATATAAACATCAACTACTTATTTCAGTTACTAAAGTTAGAATGGGAGCTACTCAAAATGTTTGCCCTGCTGCATCACAGATGTACTTACATATTGACTGCATTTTTTTGCTTTTTGTTTCTCGACTATTTTATTTAAAGTATGCTGACAATGGTAGTTTTGTGACTTAGGAGAAAAGTTAACAAATGCAGGCTGAGAATAAACCTGAGAGAGAGTAAACATCATTCAGAAATCCCAGACTGGGGGTGGGATGGAGACTCGGGGCCCATCTTTTGCAGGACGAGGTGCGCACACTTCCTCTGTCACTGGGAAAGCTGTGTTGTTAGGCAATCGATAGCTTGTTGTTATGGCTTGGAAGACAATGGAAGAACGATGCCAAGAGGAAAATTTCGGTGGAGATTTGACACTTAACTTTTGACTATCCTCCTGTGTTTTTGTAACTTTCCACATTTGTTAAGTCTCACCCTCCCAAGGTAAAAACTCAATATTCTGCACTCCTGATTCACCTACAAGTAGGAGACAGCCACAAGATCTATTTTTGTAGAACGGACTCAAAAGAGCAGCGCAAAGCTGTGAGCTGTGATGCCACAGCACTATACTGAGGGCAACAAAGTGAGACTCTGTCTCAAAAAAAAAAAAAAGACCAAGTTGAAGATAACAAAGGCTCGAATATGGAAGCCCTAAGACAAGCATAAGAATGAGCTTTGAGAGGAAGAAAATGAAGTCTGCACAAGTGAGATGAGCCAGGCCGCCGGAGTATAAAAGAGGTAAGTTCCTAGACTATTCTCAAGATGTATAATGGTGTGAGTGACAAATCAGAATGCAGCATCCAATGTAATACTATTTATTATTATAAAAATGAAAATGCTACTTGTTCAAGGCTTTTGGTTTGGGTGACATTAATCTGTCTGCCTGTTTACCATCTACACCAGGGGAACACTTTAGATCAAGGATGCCTTCATGGTGGGGGCCTCGACAGACAGAGTGTTTTCCCCAAAGCTCTACTGCATTCGCATAATCTGGTTCATGGCAGTCCAGCCACTGTCCTCTGAGAATTACTGTGAATTGACTATATTTCTACCACAAAGAATGCTATGAAAAGCTGATAAAATAAAACAAAATAAAATAAAAACTTAAAAGCACAACACTGGCCAGTAGCAGTGGCTCACATCTGTAATCCCAGCATTTTGGGAGGCCAAAGTGGCCAAAGGAGGATCACTTGAACACAGGAGTTTAAGGTTTCGGTGAGCTATGACTGCACCACTGCAACCCAGCCTGGGAAACAGAGTGAGATGCTGTTGCTAAAAAAACAAACAAAAAACACAACACTGACAGAGTATAAAGAATATAGGGTTGGAAGTCAGAAGAGTTGGGTCTGGGTTCAGGTCTGACACTGATCACCCAATTACTCTTCATTCAACATGTTACAGAAGCCGTGTATCAGACATGGGGCTAAGTACTTGGGAAGTGCTGAGAGGGGAAGATACTAAATAAACAAAATAGTCTCTGTCCTCAAGAAGATGATCTTTTATTTAGACAAGCCACTTTATCTTCCAAACTCTCAGCTTCTTCACCTATAAATCAAAGATATTACCATGCCACTGTATTATTAGGAAATAATCCATCTCAGCCTTGGTGCCCTGCACATTTTATGTCTGATGTTTCCTTGTGGAGGGGAGATGATGTCCTGTGCACTGGAGGACGTCTAATGACACAGTTGACCTCTACAGGCTTAGATGCCAGTAGCACTCCTACCCCCTGCCAGTTGTGGTAAACAAACAAAATTGACTGTGATGTTACCAAATGTCCCCTGGGATAATCTGTTCCCATTTAAGAACCTCTGAAACAGAGTGACATATATGAAAACATTTAAAACAATATAAAGCCCCATATCAATTTAAGCCAGTATTGATAAGATCCCATTTGTAAACATTATCATGCCAAAAAAAAAAAAAAAAAATCCTCCAGCCCTCCTAGGGCTCACAGCCACAGCTGGTTCACACATACCCCCCCCCCAGGGCCCCAAGGACCAAACTGCCTAAGGCAGTGAACCACAGGAACTGTATTAAAGGGTCATGGCATTAGGAAGTTTGAGAACCAATGGCCTAGGGCCTGTCATAACCACTGCTGGCACCAACATGGACTACCCAGAGCCTAAGGACAAACCTACGTACGGCCTACGGATGCCAGCAGTGATGACCTCACGCACTTCAGCAGCAGAGCCACTGCACACTGCATTCATCATACAGAAGCCTGAAGATAAGCCCACCCAGAGTCCACCACTGCCATCACCAGCACCCATACACACCTTCTGGCCCATCTGGCATTGCCATCCCCAGAAAACCTTTGCAATAGGCTCCACAAATAATTGCAGCTTAGGTCACTGAGAACCATGCAGACTTTGCTAACATTGTTTACAGTTGAAGAAATGAAAAACGACACTACTGCACCCACACAGAACTGTGGGCAAAGCACCCTACTCAACTAACTACTATAGACTCATCTGCAGGAGAACGAAAGCTGTTCCATAAAATAGGGGGAAAGCAAATGTATCCTTCTGGAGGAACACAGGAACACAAGACACATGAAAAGGCAAGGAAACATAACAGCTCCAAAGATTAAACAGTAATTCTCCAGTAACAGATCCCCTCAGGTAGAAGTGTTAGAAATACATGAATAGGAATTTAAAATAATAATCTTAAACTCAGCAAGATAGAAGAAGATGCAGACAGACAATATAAAGAAATTAGAAAGACAACTCGAATGATCAGAATGAGAAATTCAACAAAGAGGAAACTTTCTTTTTCTTTCATAAAAAGGAACCAAATTATAAAAGATCAACAATGAATGGTTGTTTTTCTAAAAAAGACAAACTCAGTCAACCATTGTCAAGACTAAGGAAGAAAGACCCAAATAAATAAAATCAGAAACAATGAAACAGTAATAAAAAGCCTCCCAAAGAAGAAAACCAAACTTTTAAGAAGAAATAGCACTAATTGTTCTCAAACTATTAAAAAAATTGAAGAGGAGGTAATTCTTTTTAATTCATTTTATGAAGTCAGCATTATCCTGATACCAAAACTACCACCAACACACACACAAAAGGAAACTCCAACCCAATATCCTTAAAGAAATAGGTGCAAAAATCCTCAACAAAATATTAGCAGCCCAAATCCAACAATACATTAAAAAAAGAAAAAAAAAAAAAACTGAGTGGTATGGAGGAAATACAAAGAAAATTTTGAAAAAGAAAAAAAAAACTGCACCATGATCAAGTGGAATTTATTCCAGGTACGCAAGGGCGGCTCAACACATGGAGATGGATAACTGTGCTACATCACACCAACCAACCATGTCCAAGAAAGGAACATGATACAGGCCTTAAATAACAGACCCACAGCTACCATGATACTGAATGGGGATGAGATGAAAAGCTCCTCTAAGAACTGGAACAAGATAAGGATATCCACTCTCACCACTCTTATTTAGTGTAGCAGTATAAGGTCTTCCCAGACAATTAGGCAAGAGAAAGAAAGAAAGGACATTTAATCGGCCATTTTTTTTCCTGCTTCAGTAGCTTTCTCTATTTTTTTATTACGGACACAAAGAATTAGGTTACAATGTTTGCATTAAAGTCCCTCTTATAATTGTGTCCCACCTCCAAGACATGTGCCAGCCACCCTAACAATGTGCCCATTAAAAGGGCACACCCCATTTCCCTTCCTCCTCCTCTCTCCCTGCTCCCTCATGCACCAACTCCCACCTTGAATTGGTTTGAATTCTTCTTTTATGTGGGTGTGTAAAAGATTGTCTACTGGCTTCATAATAGAATTGAATACATTGGATTCTTGCTTCTCCATTGAGAAGAGAGGGGAGCACTTTCATACTGTTGATGAACTGCAAACTAATACAACATTTTTGGAAGAAGTATAGAGAATCCTCAAAGAACTCAAATCATGCAATCCCATTACTAGGGATCTATCCAGAAGAAAAAAAAATCACTTTATCATAAGGACATTTGCACTAGACTCTTTACTGCAGCTCAATTTATGATCACCAAAATGTGGAAACAAAATAAATGCCCACCAACCCAAGAATGGATTAACAAGCTATGATATACTTTTATATGTGTGTGTTTGGTTGGGTGTGTACCAAGGACTACTCTTCAGCCACTAAAAAAGATGAAGACTTTATTTCTTTTGTATTAACCTGGGTGGAGTTGGAACACATTCTTCTCAGTAAAGTATAAAATTGCCCATCTTTGCAGATGAAACTACCTTATATATAAAAAAAAACCTTAAAGACTCCACCAAAAAAAATGTTAAAACTTATAAAGTTGCAGGATACAAAATCAGCATACAATAAAAAGTCAGCAGCATTGGGTGGCACCTGTGGCTCAAGGAGGAGGGTGCCGGCCCCATATACCAGGGGTGGAGGGGTCCCGGCCCCGGACAAAACCGAGGGGAAAAAAAAAAGTCAGCAGTATTTCTATATGCTAACAATTAACTGGCTGGAAAATAGATCAAAAAATTAATCCCTTTAACAACAGGTATTAAAAAAAACCCTTAGGAATACATTCAACCCAAGAGATGAAAGATCTCTATGATGAAAGCTGACTGATGGAAAAGATCAAAAAGGATACAAGAAAATGAAAAGACATCCTACACTTATGAATTGAAAGAAATTGAAAGAATTGATATTGCTATAATGACCACCCTACACAAAGCAATGTACAGATTCAATGTAATCGCTGTTGGATAGGGGGTCATTCTTCACAGAAATAGAAAAAATAATCCTAAAACTCATTTAGGATCACAAAAGGGCCAGAGTAGCCAAAGTAATACTGAGCAAAAGAACAAAGCTGGGAGCATCACACTACTTAACTTCAAAATTACTACAAAGCTACTGTAACTAAAACAGCATGGTTGTTATTATAAGAACAGATACATAGACTAAAGGAACAGAAGAGAGGATCCAGAAATAAATGCATGAATTTACAGATAACTGATTTTTGAAGCATACCCATTAGGGAAAGGACATTTTCTTTAATAAATGATGCTGGGGAGCAAGATGGCGGACGAGTAACAGCTTCCTTGCGGCTGGGCACTGTGAGACTGGGGAGAGAGGACTTCAGGCATCTCTGCCAGGCAGGATCTGCCCAGAAATTCCCCTTTGGTGACACAAGGAGACACCGTGAGGCTTCTGGACACCCTGAAGAAGGCTAAAGCGGTGGAGATTGGGCAAGTGGTTGCGTCTGTCATTGGGTCTGATCCTGTCGGCGGCTGTGGGTAGGGCAGCAGTGGGACTGCAGACTGGAAGGGCCTTGCCTGTGAGCCGTTTGGGTTTCTTTTGGACTTGGCACTCGGTTGAACTGCCTTGGGAGAACTTGGGCAGGAGTGCGGGGTTTTTTGAGTGTTGTATGGGGCCCCAGAATGGGCCACCAAGCCAGACGGAGCTGCCAGTGTTTGGTGGTGGGCTGTGTGGAGCCATTGTGGGAGAACTACCCTGGCAAGCTCCACGCTCAGGGTCGCAAAACAGGCATTGGGTGGGAGCGAGTAATCTAGCCACTGAGCAGCCAAAGGCGGGGACTGAGACGCCTTGCAGCCATAGCCCTCAGGGGCATAGGGTGAGACCAGTTTTGGCACACTGGGTAAGTGGATAGCCACTCAAGAAGTGATCCCAGCCACAGTGCTTTCCTGGGAAAGCTTCTGCTTAGCCCAAGATAGCAATTTAAAGTGTCTTCTAAGCAGGCTGAGGAGGAACTAAGATCTCCACCCTGCAGGGTTTGAGAAATAATTAGAAACACAGGTCACTCTCTATAAAGATCCAGTAACAACAGAGCGATTCTGCCAGGGACTGATCTGGGAGAGACACCTCCCCAACTCTGAGGAAGGTCATAGGCAATAGTGAAAAATAATCATGAGGCGGAATCAACAGAAAAACTCTGGCAATATGAATAACCAGAGTAGATCAACACCCCCAAGGAATGACAAGGTAGATGAAGTACAAGATCCCTTGCATAAGCAAATGGCTCAGATGTCAGAAGTTGAATTCAGAGTCTGGATAGCAACTAAGATCAGCTCAATGGAGGAAAAGATGAAATTAGAATTTCAAGCAGTAATCCAAAAGACACAAAAGATGTCTCAAGAACTGAACGAGTTCAAAGAGAAAATAGCCAAAGATTTTGACACATTGAGACAAAAAGATGTAGCCCTCAAAGATCTGAGAAATACAGTAGAATCCCTCAGTAACAGAATAGAGCAAGCAGAAGAAAGGATCTCTGAAACTGAAGACAGAGACTTCGAACGCTCTCAAATGCTCAAAGAGATAGAGAAATGGAAGGCAAAAGCAGACCATTTTCTCAGACAGCTCTGGGATAACTCGAACAAAACCAATATTCACCTTATAGGGATACCTGAAAACAATGAAGTGGCATCACGAGGCACAGAATCTCTTCTTTATGAGATTATGAAAGAGAACTTCCCAGACATGCCAAGAGATTCTGAAATTCAGATAGCAGACACTTTTAGGACCCCAGCACGACCCAACCCAAATAAGACATCCTCCAGGCACATCATAATTAAGTTCACGAAGTTAATATGAAAGAGGAAATTCTAAAAGCAGCCAGATGAAAGAAATCCATTACCTACAAGGGGAAGAACATTAGAATAACTGCAGACCTCTCTGATCAAACCTTTCAAGCTAGAAAAGAATGGTCATCGACTTTTAACCTCCTAAAACAAAAGAACTTTCAACCCAGGATCCTGTATCCAGCTAAA
>CAUYON010137073.1:0-29593 GCA_963573935.1 Arctocebus calabarensis | reverse complement strand
GTGGCATCACAGCTCACAGCAACCTCCAATTCCTGGGCTCAAGTGAGTCTCCTGCCTCTGCCTCCCAAGTAGCTGGGACTACAGGCGCCCGCCACAATGGCCATTTTTTGATTGCAGCCATCATTGTTGTTTGGTGGGCCTGGGCTGGATTCGAACCCGCCAGCTCAGGTGTACGTGGCTGGCGCCTTAGCCCGTTGAGCCACAGGAGCCGAGCCTCACAATTTTTTTTTTTGTGAGAAAAACTTTCTCACAAAGTTTCTCACAGAACTTGTATCATTGTAGCATGGAAGATAATAGTCTATAGTTTATATATATATAGTCTATAAACTAATATATTATTAGTATATATACTAATAGTCTATATCGTATGGTATATCATTAGTATATATACTAATAGTCTATATCATATCGTATATCATATATATATGTACTAGCTAGTCCATATAGATAATATATCTATAATAATATCTATACAGAGAGACTAATATTAGTATAGCCAGGTGTAGTGGCTCACATCCATAATCCTAGCACTTAGGAAGGCTGAGGAAGGTGGGTTGCTTGAGCTCAGGTATTCTCAGAAGTTCAAGTTCAGACCAAGCAAGAGGGAGATTGGTCTGTACTAAAAATAGAAAAACTAGCTGGGCATGGTGGGGATCTCCTACTACTCCAGCTACTCTGGAAGCTGAGGCAGGAGGATCACTTGAGCCCAAGAGTTTGAGGTTGCTGTGAGCTATGACTCCATGGCACTCTACCCAAGGCCATGTGATCACTCTACCCAAGTGAGACTATCTCAATAATAATAATAATAATATGTATGTATATAAATATAAAATAAAGCAGAATGGGTGTGAGAAAACACATTCTAGGGAACAGAGAGAGCTAGAGTGGAAAATAAGTCTCAGGCATGCAAATACCAGTGGGAGGTTCATGTGGCTGGAACTGATGCAGCAAGGCAGAGCAGGATATGCAGCTGGAGGCAGTCAGGACCATGCAAGCCATCGCATCGCACTGGATTCTTCATCTGTTGTATCTGAGGCAGTGAGTGCCCTTACTGTGAAAGTCATCTTCTCTGAACCAATAGCTCTTCCTAAATTGATGTCCATTTCTATTTTACAACTTAACATTTGCTAATTTCTTTCCTCTTCTTCTTTCTCTTTTTTAAATATATCATCCAAAACTGAATGTTTTAAAATAAAAATTCATTGTTCTATTATTATAAGGCTAATAGTTTAAAACAAATGAAATTCACGTAGCTCAACGCACTTAAAGATTACCATGTCAAATTTTCCTTCTTAGAAATCATATAGGTAGCTATCAGAAGTAAAAGAGTAAAATTTTAGTTGTGGAGGATGACTAACTCCATGGGTGAGGAAGTTAGCAAAACAGTGACACTGAGAGGAAATAGGCAGCAGAGAGAGAGGAAAGGAAAGATAAAGCAAAAATGCAGCTAGATGAGCTATAAACTATGTAACTATATATGATCGAGAATTGGCTCCAAGTGGATATGGTAGTAACTTTCTTGCACATTAAATGGTTTAGTGAAGTCACCAGTAATGTTTATGTATATTCTGTTTTCACTATACAAGTTTGGATGCAAATCCTGTTTTGATCAATAATGCCTATCTTTCTGTGTCAGGGCAAAAATTTAAGAGCTTGGACCACAACAGCGAGCCAACCCTCTACTATCCTGTCCCATCAACAGATACCATTGACTATCCTGCTCAGCTGCTACTCAAGAAAATGCCACAAGAAGAATGCAAAGTTGTTTAGTATGTTTGCTGAGAATTTTTCATTTTCTTGCCTATGTGGGAGTTTTTTTTATCAAAAGAAATTATTATCATATCATACCTGTAGACAAAGCAGGTTAACAATTTTATTTTAGAAATGTGCTCTGTGTGAACCAATTGCCACCTCCATAAGTGAATAACTAAATACCAGTTCCTACACAAATTATCCTTGGATTTGTTTGCATCCTAATATATGTGAGTAAGGTGTATAGGGTACAGGAAAATTGCTTCTGATGTATTGTTAAAATAATTATATGTTAGTGCATATAATGGTATATGTATCATAAATATTTTGGTCTAAAAGTATTAAATTAGATAATCTGGCTTATAAGGCTTATGAATTTCACATGCTTATGAATTTCATATGTTCAAGAAATTTAAAGATAGTATCTCTGATCCTACTTGTAATTAATCAATCATATTTTCATCTATTGAGTATTTATGATATGTCAAACACAATACTAACGACCCTATAAGGTAGGTACCATTATCTCCATTTCTCACATAAAAAAAAATGGAGCTTCAGACTGGCTGAGTAGCCCAAAGTTACAGAGGGTAGTGTTGCCTAGTTGGAGACCAAGGTCTCACTGCCAAATCCATGCAACTAATCACTGTAGCACAGATACTCTGAGGCTAGGAGAGAGACTAAGCAATAGAAACAGAAGCTATCCTTCTCTTATTGTCTTTTGTACTAAAAATATAAACATGCGCTCATTAAATTTCCTAATATGGTTTTTATCTTTATAAACACTAGTATAATTCCCCAAAACCAAATGGGATTCAATAAAGAAAGTGAACAGAGCTTATATGTCTCCCATTATAACATCCATAAAGATAAAAAAGAGGGAGTCAAAAACTGATAAGAGAAAAAGAAAAAATCAAAGACATACCAAATTTTCCAGGCAATTTCTCATAAATACATTGTCAGTAGGAGAGATTGAAAAGCAACTTATTAGACTCTGTACTACATCCTCTAACTAAGAACCAGAAGATGTACACACACACACAGGAAAAGTCTCTGACTCATTACACCTTTGAACACCTAACACCAGAACACAGTGGCTGGAATCTTTACAAGTAACAAACAAACAACTATTTTCAGAAGTAACCAAAATCCTATCCTTCCTTTACATCAACTTTATCAATTCTTTTCTCATTTTGTTTACCTATTCCATTATTAGGAAGTGGAGCAGAGTACTAAGATAGTATCTTAGGATTTTCTGTATTTGAAAAAAATTTAAACAGACATAAGAGAGCTGGAGTGCTGAAAGTAGTCTATCCTGTCATGTAAGACATTGTTCAAAGACCTTCAGCTGGCTCCTTAGAAACCAAGAGCTCAAGATTCAGTTTAATACAGAAGAGTTGTATTTGATGAATGTCGGTTAGGCATTAAAAACAGAGTAAAAGTGAAATGCTACATTCTGACCTTCAGATTCAGATCTAAAAAAGAAAAGTTGCCTCAGTGCAAATGAAGGAAGGGGACTAAGGAGACTAAATTTTGTTGAAGAATGCCACTCTGGATAGTCTCCTCAAATCAATCAGAGCATCCAGGAAATAAGAGAAAGAAAACATTGGAGAGCAAGATGGTTAGTTTAGGAGAGGTTTCCCCCAAGACTGACAGAGGTCACAGCTCTGAAAAGTCTTTTCTCCAAAATTATATAGCAATTTTCCAACACTACATCTCTTTGCAAAGATCTAGGATCCTCTATAAAACAGATGCAGGCATCCCCAAGAAATAAAAAAAGTCTTACAAAAAAGGTAGATATGCAAAGAACATTAGAAGAAATGAAAAAAAGATACAATAGCATAATGAAAATCTGCTTTGGGTACAGTAAGAACAGAATAGGCACTGCAGAGAATTAAGAAAATTTTGTGTAGAATAATGAACTTGAAAAACTCATGTAGAAAAACTCATTTTCCTTGTATTAAAAGAAAAACACAAAGAGATAACAAAACAAAGAACAAAATAAATATGGAGAAGAAAAAGTGTATTCACTCTATAATTTAAAAGTGTCTGTGAAGAAGAAATAAGAATATGCTGAATGAAAAAAAATTAAATGTGACTACATTGAATAGAAGCATCAAGACACTATCAAGAATATGGCAGAATTAAAAGAAAATTTTTTTTACCGAGCTTGACTTTATCATATTCCAAGGTTTATTATTGTTGATGTGAAAAACCATATAAAAACATTCTGACATATTTTCTTTCTGATCATAGATCCTGACTCAAACATGTTTATGCAAATAGGAAAAGTTTATAAAAGGATATTTAGGTATCAGGTGGAAAAACCAACTTGGAGGCGGTTATGGGAAAAGCTGGGCATCAGAATTACTGCAACCTCCAATGCAGTCAGAAAGTTTCTCCACCCTGTTCTGTGTCTTTTAGTAACTGGGCCTCATTCTTCTTACAGAGTGCACGATAACTTTCTATACATGGCAAAAAAGTTGGCTGCTGCAAGGCTAAAGAAAGAGATTGAGTTCAAGGAAAAGGTCAAAAGTCAAGGTTCTACATTCCAGTAAATGACCCATCTAGACATTGGTTCATATATTCCAAAGGACTGATGGTTTCACCCCCAAACCAGGCAATTAGCAGAACCTGATTGTAATCCCCAAATATTCTTTTCTCTTTTTTGTTTTTAACACCAGTAAGCTTGAATGTTAGTCTTTTTCCCACTTCAGTGGGTCTGGACATTCATTCTGCAAAGAATAGAACTCTGCTTACTTTTCTGGTTCTGTTAAAACATTCTTTTCAGGTTATAGAAGACTTCCAGCAGATAACCCTCCCCTCTTTTAAAAGGCCTCTAGCAGATGACCTGTTGATCTCTTGTACCACGCACTGAGTTACTGAACTATGACTGACATGCCTGCCCCCTCCTGAGCTACATGGACACCATACCCTGAATTGCTTTAAAAGAGGTCTCTTACCCAAACTCAGCACTGTCACCATTTTCCATTTTCAGTGGCAGCCTATCTTGCTCTTAATAAATCTCTACTATTTAAAAAAGTCATGGGAGTGGACTCAAATTGAGTTAGGTGCCAAACATGGCACTAGTAACTGTCATCAGAGATAAGTGCCTTCAGCAGCCCCCAGACAAGTATCCGAAGGGCAGATTGATCTTCCCAGAACAAGAATTATAATCCCAGGAATGGCGGTGGCAGTGGGGTGTTCAGATCAAGCAATAGTGATCTCTAAAGATTTTTAACTTACCACAACCAGTTTATAATAGTGATTATATGTAAAAGAACAACATAAGTCAGAAGTAAGTAAAAAAACTTAGATAGAACCTAGGAAAAAAATTAAAAATAAAAAAATTATTTCAGAAATAAAAATTAAATAAAGATTAATGTATGCAGCAATGAATACCTTAAAAGCAATAGAGAATGAACATAGAAAAACCTTTAAAATCCAAAGACATGAAGAAAAAAAAGATTCAAGAGAAAGTTATAAATATTGAGAATAGATCAAAAAAATCACAAGAGTCCTCAAAGAAGAAAACAGGGAACAAACCAAATATAAAAAACTAGAATTCAAGTACATTTTCCAAAAATAAAATGAATTTGAAAATAAACTATATTTTGAAAGTATACACCATGTACTTGAGAATATCAACCTATCAACCCAAAACAACTAACTCCAGGGCATATTTAGCAGGACACTAAAAAAAGAAAAGTCATATTCCATTGGATATCTAGGCAAAATGAGCAAGCAATTTATAAGCTAAAGTAAAATCAATTACTTTCTTTTCCTTTTTTTTTTTGTAGTTGTCATTGTTATTTAGCAGGCCCTGGCCGGGTTCAAAACTGCCAGCCCTGGTATATGTGGCTGGCGCCCTAACCACTGATCTACAGGCACTGAGCGAGATCTTCTGTTTTCTTTCTTTCTTTTTTTTTTTTGTAGAGACAGAGTCTCACTTTATCGCCCTTGGTAGAGTGCCATGGCATCACACAGCTCACAGCAACCTCCAACTCCTGGGCTTAGGCGATTCTCTTGCCTCAGCCTCCTGAGTAGCTGGGACCACAGGCGCCTGCCACAACGCCCGGCTATTTTTCTGTTTTGCAGTCTGGCCGAGGGCAGGTTTGAACCCGCCACCTTCGGTATATGGGGCCAGTGCCCTACTCGATAAGCCACAGGCGCCGCCCCCAAAATCAATTACTTTCAAAAGTAACACTTTTATTAGAAGAAAGTGGAGTAACATATTTAAGATAATCAAGGAAACAAAATATATGTGAAAATACTTCTTTTGTTACTTGATCTTAGGTTTCTTCTATATACATTTTATATCTAGAGAAAAAGTGGCCTTTCAAGTATAAATGGTACAGATATTACCAATACTCCAGCACTCGGGGAATATTGTTCTTATGGGTCCTTCCCAAGGAATCTGTTAGAGAACAGGCTTCAAAAGACTAAAATGACTAAAGAGCTATCAACGTTAAGAACTGGTGGAAGAAATAAAACATAACTATTTGTAGAACTAAGATAAAAATAAAAGCAAGTGGGAAAGAATATTAGATACAGTAGCCAGATGATCAGGAAACATGGATATAGTTTAGCACAGGAAAGGAGGATGTAAAAATGGGAAAAACACACTAAAATTTTTTGGATTATTCATAGTAATTATATTGCTGTGATAATATTATAATTGTTGTTGCCACAAGGAATAAAGTAAGTGAGTAATTAATGATATTCAAATTCTCTTATTCTCTGTATCCTTGAGAACTGGCGATTTCAATGTGGAAGAAAGGAGATATAGATATAAAACAAGAAGTTTAGTAAAAAAACTCTAGCTCTAAATTTTATTGGCCTCACAAGGTGTTTTTATTAGTATATGTTGTGTGCATGTGTGAGTTTTTCTGTATTTCTTATGTGTATATGTGTGTATCTCCAACCCAGGAGCCATGAGCATATCCTGTACCTATGTTTTCTTGAAATAACATTTCCCACTAAATGAAGCCCAAGCTTTTTGAAGAAATGCTGTTTCCAGATATGAGACAAGACAGGTATAATATGAGCCCAGAGAAACTTGTAACACTAAATATCTATCAGGAGAAGTCCTGATCAGAGGGGAGAAAACGGTGACGATTTCTTTTGTTGCTTGATCTTAGGTTTCTTCAATATTTCTCCCTAGAAGACATCCAGCCTCCATCTAGATCCACTCTAGTTTATCCTCGGGCTTTACTGTCTGAGTTAAGCCCATTCTGATATTTGATAATTCTCTAAAATTGAATAATTGGGTGTCTAAATTGATTCTAGTATTTATAAGTATAGCCATAACTTGAGTTTCTTACAGGCTACCATATAAAGTATAGGCTATATTTTAGTCAATAGAGGATAACCAATTTATACAAGTAATAATCTATTAATCTGTCAAGGTGATTAGGCCTTGTTCTCTACTTTAGGCACATCTTGGAAACCCAGTTGACACTTACCTCACTTCCAAGAATGAGTTATTAAGTTTCCAGCTTCCTCTGGAAAGTCCTAATAGCATTAGTCCCAAACTTATAACAAAAAGTGACTAGATAATATGAAAAAGAATAACTTTTCTTGAATTTTTTGAAATGACTGAGATCACGTGGTTACCAAATACCGGAAGTTTAAAGTAAGACGTTTGACTCCAAGGACAGATGAGATACTGGCACATGGGTACCATGGCACATCATGTGAGGAAAAAGAGGCCACCATAAAGGACAGTGAGAATTCAGATAGATTTTAGAGTTACCTACTTAGGCCAAGTATGGGCTAAAATAAGAGTATCGTAACCCAGGGGGAGCTGCAGGGTTATGTAGAAAGAATTACAGGTTTTTCTCATGAACCTAACTGGGTGTTCATAAGACCAACTGAGGACAGGATGAGAGTCCTAAGAGCAAGCCACAGAGGGAAAAGAAGATGCTTGAGGGAAAAGAAGATGCTCGAGGGAAGGAACTAAAGCCAGCCTTCTCTCCTGTCTCGCCTTTGGGAACAAAAGCCTTAAGGCACTAGGAGAAAGGCAATAAAGGTAAGATTTTACCATCCTTGGGGCATAAACACACATTTGGCTTGAGGAAGAGAACAACAATAACAAAAAGCCTTCCAACCTCTGAAAAATGTGTAAGAATGCAATTAAATATCTCCAAAAGTAGAGGTGCAGGCATCCTGAGAAGACCATAGGACTGATGCTTGCCTATGACTAAGGCTTAACCAGAACAACAGAGAATGGCCCCTTCTCACAACCACCAGGTTAACAAGCATGAAATAACAGCAGTTTACTACTGAGATAACTCAAGAGCATGGAGCAATACTTCCTCTAAGGTATGAGCACAAAGGGAGACTTAAACTGAAGCTAGAGATGACACTGAAACAAAAGGAAATCCAGGCAAACTATCCTCTGTCTTAAGCTCAAAGTAATGCAGAGAAATTTGAAGCCAATGGTGCACTCAAGATAACCAAAGCAACAACAAAACCCCAAACCAAGTTAACTCCTAACTAGATTGAATCAACTTGCCACACTAAAAGCCCAACAAAAAAATATGAAAGGTCCATTTGCAAGCATAAGTACTATTTATCTCAGACTGTACTGATTTTATAAGATGTTTGGCTTTCAACCAAAAATTATAAGACATACAAAGAAACAAAAGAAAATAATTCATCATCTAGAGATAACTCATTCAGCAGAACCAGACTTAGCTATGACACACTGGTATAGGAACTTACCAGATAGGGAATGAAAAATAGTTATCACAAGCTCTAGTGATGAACATGGATATCACATAATCAGATGGGCAAATTCAGCAAAAAGATGAACAGCATAAAAAAGAGCCACATGGAAATGTCGGAAATGGAAAATACTTTGAGATAAAGGATATCTTTGATAGACTCATCTGTAGATGCAACACAGCTCAGAAGAAATAACAGCAAATTTAAAAGCATGTTCATAGAAATTTCCCAAACCAAAACACATAAAGAAAAAATAGAAATAACAACAACTACAAGAACAAAAGACAGAATCCAAGAGCTGTGGGAAAATATCAAACAGTTTAACAAGTATGCAATTGAATCCCAGAAAAAGAAGAGAGAACATTGCAGTATAAATATTTGGACAGTTAGCAGCAAAGACTTTTTCAAAGTTCATAAAACATAAAAAAATCACATACCCATGAAGTTCAGAGAACACTAAGCAAGATAAACCAAAACAACAAACAAACAGAAGCCCTAAATCTCATATTCAAACTGTTGAAAAACAAAAAGAGAAAATCTTGGATACAGCCAGTGCAAAAAGTTGCACTAAATATAGAAGAACAAAGATTCAAAATAGATTGCACCAATGTACATAATTATGATTCAATAAAATTATTAAAAAAAATAAAAAATAAAAAAAAAAACAAAATAGAGCATACAACAGGAATTAAGGAAAACTGAAGAAAATGAAATGACATCTTTAAAGTATTGGAAAGAATGAAATACTGCCACCATAAAATTCTCTGTCCAGGGAAAATATCTTTCAAGAGTGAAAGATAATTAATTATAAATTATTAACTGGCACTTGACCTTCCCCCCCATGGGCTTTTTACTCGTAAATCATCACTTTGATCAAAAATAGCTTATGTCATAAATTCAAACTAAAGAAAATGTTCTCAGTGGGGAAAAATGATGATTGCTTTTTTCTCATCATTTCAATACCATGGAGTTGATCCTTCATCTACAGAGTACTTTTTGTTTTTAATTTTCTGTGTTTATTTTATGAATAAAGGAAAGCTCAATATTAAAAATTCTAATAATACAATTGATTTTATTCATGCTTATATGAAGAAAAATTCTTTTATTATTCACATATATATTAAGAAAGTATATACTTTAAAATATACCAGCCATATAAATACACAATTTATCAAAACTCAAACAAGAAGATATATATAACCTGTTTTGGCTTATGTCCATTGAAACAATTAAAAAAAAATTAATAACGTTACCAAGCAGAAACCATCAAGCCTGTAGAGTTCAAATTCAAGGGGGAATTCAAATGTAAATTTAAGGAAGGAATTATAACAATACCCTACAATTTGTTTCTAAGAATAGAAGCAGACATGATCCTTCCTAATTTATTCCAAGAGGCCAGCATTACCCTAATACCCAAACCAAAAACATTTACTAGAATAGAAAACTATAGACCAATATCTCTCATAAGTACAGAAGCAAAATTCTCAGAAAAATTTGCCAACCAAATCGAACAATATATAAAAATATTTATGCACCCCCACACCCAAGTGACATTTTCCCATAGACATTAACTGAAATGACCGTAATGACTGAATGGCATATAATGAACTTGAAACTTGACATACTTAGAATGTCTTGGGTGATGTCAGAGAAACACTGTAATGTTGATAAAAGCGCCCAGGAGAATTTAAGGGTAACATGAATATGGTTCATGCAGATCAATCCTGCTACCTGCTATAAGACAAAATAACAAAGGTAAGAAGCCAGGCTTGCTCATTTCTGCTCACCAGCATACAGACTCCCAATTCTGTGGCAACATGCAGCTCTCTAGATTTCTTTTAGGAAAACAAACAAACAACAACAACACCAAAAAAAAAAAAAAAAAAAAGAAGGACCTGCTACCTCATGCCTCTTGCCTGGATGAATATATTTTGTAAAAAAATGAATGACCTAGTCCTGTCTTTTCCTGCACATAAGATAACACTTGCCAAGCTGAGTGGCTGTGCTTTTACAATCTGCAACCAGACATACCCTTGCACACGCTGAATCCTCACTACCTGTACAAAAGCTGTTAACTAAAACACTAAGTCAGTTTTGCTTGTGTGTAGGTCAGAGGAGAAGGCTATGTAACATCTTTCAAATAATTATGAAAATAAGTTCTGTAGGACTGAGACCTTAAAGCGAATAACCATACCCTTCATATCCCTATTAAGGGGTTTCCCTAAGGGATAATGCTCATGGCTATGAGTCATCATATATCTCTTAATCATCTGAAGGTGAAGGTTGATTGGTAAATTAAATCCCCTGCTAGACTCAGCTATGTAGCTCAACCTCTGTCAATCACCTATTTTGAGACAAGGAATCAAATTTCCTTAAGCCTACTTGATTTATTTGCCATACCTGGTATAATGGTTAATTTTATATGTCAGCATTACTTGGGCAATGGGGTACCCAGTTATTTGGTCAAATATTGTTGCTGCCACCCAGCCCCCATGATCGATGACAGAGAGGCAACACCACAGATGGAATGATTGATGCTGACGCTTGCTCAGGCATTGCAGCAATCTTATTTCCTGTAACAAGGCTTATATAGGCACATAACTTAATTAACAAGCACATGACTTAATCTTATGACTTAATCAATAAACATATGACTTAAACCTGACCCCAGGCCTTTTATAGCCTGATACTTACAGGTCTATGGATAAATTGGACTAACTGATAACCACTTATTATGTAAAACTATCCTTATCGGCTAAGATTTAACTGGCTTAACTGATAACTACTTTACCAAGGTTATTCTTATGTTAAGTAATAATCCTTTAACTGAACATTTGGAGGCAGTTAATCCTCTTAAGGGAGTAGCCTGGAAAAATCCCACCAGGATTTTTCCTTTCTAACTCACAAAAGACTTTAAACTTGCCTTCACAAAATGGGGGACTGATTGACCTTACAAGGGTGCAAATGACTGTGCCCCTATAGATATTATTGTGGGTGTTTCTGTGACTGTGTCTCTAGATTAGATTAACATTTAAATCAATAGACTAAATAAAGCAGATTGCCCTCCTTAATGTGGATGGGCCTCCTTCAGTCAGCTAAAGGCCTGAACAGAAGAAAAGGCTGATCCTGCTTCCCTCAAGTAAGACAGAATTCTGACTGATGGGCTTCAAACCTACAGACCCATTCTTCCTGGTTCTACAGCAGCTCTGGCCTTTTTAGACTCAAACTGGCACATCAGCTCTGCAGATTTTGGACTTGCCAGCCTTGATAATCATGTGAGCCAATTCTTTACTATCTATATATAGATAGATCAGATGTAGATTAGATAAATAGATATATAGATATAGAGAATGTAGATAGTATGGTTCTATTTTTCTGAAAAAATCCTGACTAATATATTTTGAAGTTTTTTTTTTTTTTTTTTTTGAGACCGAGCCTCAAGCTGTCACCCTGGATAGAGTGCTGTGGCATCACAGCTCACAGCAACCTCCAATTCCTGGGCTCAAGTGAGTCTCTTGCCTCTGCCTCCCAAGTAGCTGGGACTACCGGTGCCCGCCACAACGCCTGGCCAATTTTTGGTTGCAGCCGTCATTGTTGTTTGGCAGGCCTGGGCTGGATTCGAACCCGCCAGCTCAGGTGTACGTGGCTGGTACCTTAGCCCGTTGAGCCACAGGCGCTGAGCCCTGACTAATATACTTTGAAATAACTGAAGCAACTTCACTTTGAAGAAGACTTCCTCCAGTTATGTAGGTCACTACAAAAGCTTGGAGACTGTGTAATGATCCATTATTTCACTTCCAAGAAACATAGGTGACCACGTCCTTTCTATTCACTTGTTAAGTTTCAACTGCTTAACTAATCGGTGTTGCTGGGAGAATTCATTTTTTTTTTTTATCTGCACTGATTTTGTGTTTCTTGAGTTTTGTGTGTCTCAAAACTTTTTGACCTATGTAATATTGTTTTTCATTCATATGAGAAAGAACATTGTTCTTTTTAATAATGACTTAGTCTAAACCATTTTAAGATAATAAATTTAGGGTGGCGCCTGTGGCTCAAAGGAGTAGGGTGCTGGCCCATATACCCAAGGTGATGGGTTCAAGCCCAGCCCCATCCAAAAAAAAAATAATAATAATAATAATAAATTTAAAAAGGAAATAATTGATAAATAAAAATCTACTTTCATTCTAAGTGTTTGGGAATGAATTAACATAATAGAGACATTTAAAAAAAGGATTTATATTACCTATATCAATGAGGAAATGCACAACAGTTTTGTGAAGTTGATGTTAATGATAGTGAAATAAAGATTATCATAGTGAAAATATGGATGGCTAAAAACTTGTCTCCACAGTGCTTTTTCCTTGAGATATTTTTTATTAATATCTGAGAAAGTACTGACAAGCTCAAGAATAAAGCAAACAAATTCCCCTGAATAATAATGTTCAATATACTACTTTTATTCCAAATATTCTTGCATGGAAAATTACTTATTCGGTAATATGTTGGTCAGTGAACTTACCTTGAACTCTCACATAAGTGTGAAGATTAGTTAGGAGATTTACTTTGACAAATTTGTATAATTGCCTGGATATTTTTTAAATTATTAATTATTTTAACATTTCATGGCAACATTCTTAGCTTTAGATTTTTGTCAGTGTGGAAATGCAATTTTCCACTGAAAAGAAGAAACAGTACCTGATTTGTGACTATGTTTCTTGTTTTATGTATAGTCTTTATTCTGAGTCAATAAGAGATCAGAATACAAATCTGCATAATTAACTTTTGCTTTGTTTTTAAAGAGAAAATTGCTATGAATGCATGAAGATTTTGCTAAGCATCTCAGTCATTTTCACAATATTCACAGAAAGCTTAATGAGATTCTAACTATGAATATAGGGATAATGGTCAACATAATTATGTCTATTATACCAATTATCCTTTCCACCTTCATATGAAAGAATAAACATGTTAGTTATTTAAAAGTTGATTTTTGTCACCAAACTTGTATTTAATAGCAATATCAAAAGAAAACTGTTACAAGTTTCAAAAAATACATTGACAATAGTTTATATGGATAACAATTCATTAAGTGTAGAAAGAAAACTAGAGGGGAAAAAAAGACATTCCTATTCTAACTACTTGTTTTTCTTTCTCCCCACTAGAATTTATTTTGTGTAGAGAGGAAAGTGATTTTTTTCAACACATCTGAAATAATGTGATCTTACCAAAATGTGGAGATTGTGCTGCTCAGAAAAATAATCTCCCTGATCTTAATCTTCCTCTAGTTTTTAAGGCTGACCATAATACAAAGCCATTTCCTTCATTTAAGACTGAGGCCTTAAAGAAAATCATATTTATCTAGAAGTTTCAAGTAGGAAGAATCAAAGAAAGCTGTTTTAGAGTCTTGCGTTCATTCACACAAAGCATCACCTGAGGTTGTCTGACAGTATTTTATGTTGTGTCTAAATGTCCACTAAAGAGCCATGATGGTGTCTGCATGATGTCAAACAATTACTTTTAGTTAGCCTTTTATTTATTATTTACTCATTTATTTTTATCTGATTCATAGTACAGATTAAAATTTTTCCAGGACAGTTCAAAAGAATAATAGTTGAGGAAACCAGTCAGGGATATGTTTCCAAGTGCCATGACTAAGGCACTTCCTAAAGGGCACAGATTCCTCTTAAGAGCAAAGCATATCAGTCAACTTGGCACAATGACAAAACCTCTGTGATGAGGGAAGACATGTCAATTTAAGTATGGCCAAGAGTCTGTCATCTAGAATAGAAGATGTATGAGAAAGGAAATTGTTCTTCCCTGTAGTATTCCCAGCATGTAGAATATGAAAATTGAATGAAAGAGTGTGTGTCTTCCTACCAACTCCCCATGGAATCATACTTGAATCATGGTGTTTTGTCTGTAGGAATCTGGAAATGAAGGGGAAAAGGAGAGAAGAATTGTGAGGGAAAAAAACAGAATTACCTTCATTTTTAGGAAAACATGGCTGAGTGCATTTTAAGGAAAACATGGCTGAGTGCAGTATCATGCCTCAATCCCAGTTACTCTTGACACTAAGGCAGAAGGATTGAATGAGAACAGGAGTTTAAGACCAACCTGGGCAACATAACAAGATCTCATCTCTAAAAAAATGTTTTAAAAATTAGCCAAGCATGGTGGCACACTTGGGGAGGCTGAGACACAAGGACCACTTGGCTACAGTGAGTTATGATTGTACCACTGCACCATCACACCACTGGGCAACAAAGTGGGAGACCCCATCTTTAAAAACAAGGGAAAAGGGCGGCGCCTGTGGCCCAGTGAGTAGGGCACCTGCCCCATATACCAAGGGCGGCAGGTTCAAACCCAGCCCCGGCCAAACTCCAACAAAAAATAGCCAGGCGTTGTGGCAGGCACCTGTGGTCCCAGCTACTCAGGAGGCTGAGCCAAGAGAATCGCCTAAGCCCAAGAGCTGGAGGTGAGCTGTGACACCACAGCACTCTACTGAGGGTAACAAACTGAGACTCTAAAAAAAATAAAATAAAATAAAAACAAGGGAAAAGAGGGTATAGGAAGGAACAAGAGGAGAAGGAAGGCGAGGGGAGGAGAGAGGAGAGTACCATAAGTGGATCAAAAGGCAAGAATGCACTGATGCCCTTCTGTACTAGATCCTGGGGTACATCAGCTACATTTTCCCATTCAGAACAGAAGTACTCACTCCCCTAACTGCTGTGAATGTTGTCTGCTGATGTCCTTCAGATGACTCCTTCCTTGGGCATTCCCTCAGTCAAAGGAAGCTGTTGTGTCCCCTGCCAGAGCCGCCCACATCCAATGACTGATCAAGACCAGAGCACAAAGCCCGGTACCCCTGGTTTCAGGACATATCTGTATCACTGTCCCAGCCTCAGAGACCTCCATAGTACTGGGCAAGGCCTCTGTACCATGGTGGCTCAGCTCTTGCCTCTTCTCAGCTCTGCCTCACCTAATGCCATCACAAGTGTAATTGCTGAGAGCATTCCCCCTTAACCCTTAATGCAAATCTCCAGATTATAGCCTGTTTCCAGGGAAATCAACCCAGGACATCCACTAATAGTTAAAAATAAAGAGCAAAAGCATTGATTCCACTATATAGAACACATGTTTTTGCTCTCAAAAATCAAGATCCAAAAGGAATAGATCATGGTGAAACAATAGGCTAAAAAAAAAAAAAAAAAAATTAAAGATGGTGAGAATAACAACCCAGGATAAGACTTTTCAATTAACCTCAGAAGAATGGCATGGAGAACATTTACTGGATATGGCATCAAAGTTTAGATTGAGCCTATGGTATGACATGGCTGCCAGAAAGTCCAATGGAAACTTGGAATGAATGGATTGCTGAGTCCAAGACAAGGACAGTGCCTTAGGTCTGAAATGACCACCCTAGATCTGAAGTATCTTGCTCAGTTCAACATTTTTAAAGGCCCATTGACTAACTCTAGTAAGGCGCTAGAAGAGGAAAAAAGTTTCTATAAAACAGGTCATATGAAGAATAGTTGAAGAGACTAATAATACCTAATCAAACAAACGCTATTTAAGATGGCTTGAGACAGAATAAGAATGGAGTAGGGGGTTGGAGATGCAGGAATGTAACCAGGCTGTCTTTAAGTATTTGAAGAAATGTCATTTAAAAGAGGGATACAATTTATTCTATGCCACACCAGAAGGCAGAACTATTACTTTTATAGAAGCAATGAATAAAACTATATAGATATATTTTATCCCAATATCAGGGGGAAATTTCCAATAATGAGAATTGCTCAAATGTGGGATAAAATTGACAGGTCAATTTTTCTTTTCATTATACCACCCACTGAACCCTCTCAATATGCACCTGTTCAAGTACTTCTCAAGCCCCTACTTGGTTCTCAGCACTGCAGTTGACCCTGTAGTGTATGGGGAAGGAGAATAGAGAAGGGGTATACAGTCAACTCCTTTGCCTGCAGCCTCTATCTACTTTTGACCCTTTTAGAAGTTATTCTTTCTCTTAGGTCCCTGTAAGTGCCAAAGTGCCATTCAATTTCTGTTCAGGTTTCTGTCTTCTTACTTTTTAAAATAAATATCTTGTTTTTTTAATCTCTTTTCTGAATTCTAAATATTTTCCAGCATTAACCCTAGTGTCTCCTTATGGTTCAACTAGGCCAAAACCTTCAGAAATCACAGAGGGAATTCAAATACATATGTCTCCCCTTACCCACAGTTTCACTGTCCATGCTTTTGTTTAACTTCAGTCAACTGACTTCTAAAAATATTAGAAGAAAAGTTCCAGAAATAATTTATAAGTTCTAACTTACACGCCATTCTGAATTGCATGGTGAAATCTCTGGCCCTGTCCTAAGAACACCCACATGTATCCACTACTCAGTCATTAGTCTCTAGTAGCCCTCTGGGTTATCTGATCAACTGGCAAGTTACCACAGTGCTTGTGTTCAAATCACCCCTATTTTACTGCATGATGGCCTCAAAGCATAAGAGTAGTAATCTGGCAATTCAGACATGCCAAAAAGACACCATAATGTATAAGTAAAAGGCGAAAATTCTCAACTGAAGGAAAAAAAAACACACACCATATGCTGAAGTTGCTAAGATCCTTACCAACAAATCTACCTGTGAAATTGTGAAGAAGAGAAAAAATTCATGCTAGTTCTGCTGTTGCACCTCCAACTGCAAAGTTGGAGTTACAGTGCAAGTTAAGTGCTTAGTTACAATGGAAAAGGCATGACATGTGTGGGTGGAAGACATGAACAAAAAATGTGTTCTGATTGGCAGCAAGTGGGTGCAGAGCTATCAGCTCTTTCAGGAATCCACTGGTGGTCCTGGAACCTACCCTCACAAATGAAAAGGGAATACTGCGATTTCACGTGGCTCTACTTAACTTTATTGCTTCCTCTAATGCCAGACACTTAACGAAATCTGCACCAAGACAAACATGAATCCCCTCCCACACCCCCAACACACTAAGAAAGAGTTCTCCCTGAGTTACAGTCTCTTTTATAGCCCTTCCAGGAACCTGCTTTCTATCCCCAGGCTAGTTACCGTATACATACAGCTGTGGATTCTAACACTTTTTTGTGTGCAAGAAAAAAAAAAGTCTTGGTTATGGACCTTTGTACTTTTTGAAGTACACTCAGAGTACATCATACTTTCTAGGCAAAGTTGTTTCCCGAGAGGGTTCAGACACCCAATGAATGGAGATGACAAAAATATTCCTGGCTGGGCACCTGTGGCTCAGCGGGCTAAGGTGCCAGCCACGTACACCTAAGCTGGCGGGTTCGAATCCAGCCTGGGCCTGCCAAACAACAATGATGGCTGCAGCCTAAAAATGGCCGGGCGTTGTGGCAGGCGCCTGTAGTCCCAGCTACTTGGGAGGTGGAGGCAAGAGACTCGCTTGAGCCCAGGAATGGGAGTTTGCTGTGAGCTGTGATGCCACAGCACTCTATCCAGGGTGAAAGCTTGAGGCTCTGTCTCGAAAAAAAAAAAAAATTCCTTTTCACTAGGCCTCTTTTTTCCTTTCTTTAAACTTTACTATTAAAACTTCTATCATTCAAAAGTACCTCCTTAAAAACAGCTGCCAAAACTGTTCAGGGTCTTGAAAGTATGTTTTGGGTTCCCTAATGGGGGCTCCCCCTGCTTGGTTCCCCAGGACATTAGTCCGCCAAGCCAGCCTAATAAGTATGCAGGCATGCATGTGGTGGAGTGAGGGAGGAAGGACACTTGAGTTGTATCTTCAGGACAAAATGAGTGACAGAAGGGCCTTCTCACCCACCTGATCTGTGTAAAAAGCCAAGCCAAGTTATTTGTTTAAGTTTGAATATGTATAGCAGGGCAGAGAACCAAAAACAAATTTATGAGAGAAGTGAAATCAGGAAAATGGCCCAGCATAGTTCTGTTATTATTCCCATTGAAGAAATATAAAGGAGGAAAAAGACAGAGACAGGAGGGGCAGCCCTACTCTACAAAGAGATGAGGTTTCAAAATCCATTCAGAATCAGAATGTTTTTCTATAAAAACAACCATATATAATATACGTTTGTTTTCTAAAGAAATACACAAAGGCTTTTTTACTTTTTAATCCACTTTGAAACTGGATGTGGTACTAGTATATTATAAAACTAAAAAAAAAAAAAAAACTAAAGCTAGCGTATTTTAAATACTTAATACTGGCCAGTTGTTACCTGGCCATTTAATCTTCATAACAATACCACGAGTTAGGAATAATTTATCATTGTTATCATCATCGTCTCCAGTATATAGATGTAAAAACTGAAGCTCAAACTACTAATTGTTGGTGAAGGACTCAAGACATTGGTGAAGAAATGCACACACAATAGTCTCTCCCACATACCCACTCCATGTCTGACACAATGTATCCTGAGTGTCAAATGGAGATACCAAGACTCCATCACCTCAGCACCCTAAGACGGAATGTGGGTCGCACTGTTACCCCTGTTAGCCTCTTCTTGAGCAAAAAAATAGCCAATTCCCTACCCTAAGACAATTAATTATAGGGAAAGTGCTAATACATTATAGGAAAAGTTAGAGGGAAAAAAAGGAAAAGAGGAGAGAAGGCATCTCTGGCTTCTGGGAGGGAATTTCGAATTCAAGTGGTTGCCACCAGATAAGTGGTTGCCTTGCTGCAGTGAAGACTTGTTCCAGGTCCTCATTCAAAAGGAAACTTACAAAATAGGCAGATGAAGGTTAAGTCACCAGCTACCTGTGTACTAAATAGGCTTTAGGCCTGCTGAACGGTTTCTGTTAGACAGTGTCCTGACTTCATGAAGATTTCATTCTAGGATGCGGAGTTAGAAGACTTCAGTGCTAAGTCCAGTTCTGACAAAGAACTAGCTACAATTGCCTTAGTCTGTCTGAGCTGCTATGGACAAACGACCATAGACTGGGTGATATATAAAACAACAGAAATGTTATTTGTCACAATTCTGGGGGCTTCCTCACAGACAGCTGTGTTCTTACTTCTCATTTTTATAAAGGCCATGAATCCCATTCATGAAGGCTCTGATCTCATAGTCTACTCATCTTCCAAAGCTTCAACCTTCAAAATCTGTCATCTTAGGGGTTAGGATTTCAACATATGAATCTGGGAATTTAGGAGCACACAAATATTCAGGCCATAGCAGGCAGTATTCATCATATCTTTTCCCTAAATTTCCATTATCTCATTTTTAAATTTGAGGATGTTTCTTACAAACAAAAGCACAAATACAAACATAAGAATATGATCGTTTAGACCTATTCTAAAACCCTTTAAATCTATTCATCTAAATCTAATCATCTTCTTAAATCATACTGCTACAGTTCAGGAAACATAAATCATAAGCATAGGATGAACTAGGAAAATTAAGAGTGAGGGAGGAAAGGTCTTTCAGTTATTAAAGAAAAAAATTACTCAGTGACACTTGCCAAAGACAGTAAGGAAGACTTTATTTAGGACTATTGCAACAGGCACAGGGACCCCTGCAATAGGGTGTTTCAGCCAAGGAGAGAGATTGAGCTCTCTAACTATACCATGGACCAGTGAAAATTTATAGCTAAGGAGCAGGATGGGGGTCAGTGGATGGAAAATTACTAAGAGGAAGTGTCAAGAGTAAGAAGGATTCTTACAAATCTGATCTAACAGGATTCTAGCTGAAGACAGGCCTGGGTGATCAGGCATCACCTGGGGGCTGATGGAAGATGAGGAACCCAGTTAGGCATCAAGAGTTATCAGATATTAAAAGCAGAGGGTTCTTGATAAGTTAGGATTTTACAAGAAAGCCTAACTAGAGTTTAGTCAAACAAAGTATGTCACAGTCAAGCTGGTATTCAACCCTACAGTAATTTGGGAGTTATTTTTGTTAAGTGTAGGGGTGGAAAAGGTGTGAGATCTTTCCTCACCCATGGTAAGAGTCACAAATGACACTCATGTAACAAAAGACAGGTTAATGGCGAAAAACATAACAAATTTATTTAATCAAAATTTTATGTGACATGGGAGCCTTCAGAAATGAAGATTCAAAGACCCAGGTAAAACTGTCTACTTTTATGTTTAAGTTCAATGAAGAAAGGACAGCTTCAAAAAGGGTATGACTTACTGGCAATAACCTGAGGGGGATATGCAGCAATCCTCTCTCTTCATATTATTCATAGACTCTCTGTGCAGTATTCCTGCTGCCTGGGTATGGCACAGGACCTACTATCCAACAGGTAAGTAAGAGAATTTTTTTATAGCCAACTCTACACAGAAAGGGAAAGGAAGGTTAGAGCAATATTCTAGGTCTTATGTCTGGCTTTGAGGGGGAGAAAGGTTCTAGTTTCGAAGACTCACCTTTGGGAAGAGGAATTCTGATGCGATGACCCACCTTGGGGAAGAGGAATTCTGATATCTGTGACTCTCTTTAGGAAAGAAAAAGGAGTAGAAGGTCAGAAAGAGACTTTGCTTCTCAAGTCTTCTAGTCTCCTTCAGTTCAAAGTTGTTCAGAATGCCAACACTTTTCAGATACCCCAACACCATACTTTGGGGTATCATTTTCTGAGTCCCAACCTAACAGTTAGCTTACCTTCATCTACTATATAAGCATTCTCATCTCAATAAAAGTCCTGAATTTGAATACTTGTAGGTAAAATATTTAAGAGAAAAGTTTAGAAGAAATGATGCTTAATATTTTAAATCAATTAGTATTCCTGTCTACCCACCAGTAATGGAGATTTCACTTGCTGCTGATGTTCCTCTTGATTTTGGAAGCTGCTTTGTGTGAACACAAAGGGTTTGCAGGAGAATGATCTGTTAAAAAACAGTTCACAGGGAGAAAGCTCAACCAGGAGGGTTTATGAATATGAATGGGCAAACACAGAGTTGTCGGAATAATACAAACGAGACACCTTGACCCTTCAACTTTGGAAAACAGAAGGCAGCAAAAGAGGATCCTCTCGGCCTAAGTACCAAATCCTTAATTAAATAGGCAGGGCAAAATAGACAGCAATTGAAAAATGGAAAAATACAGAGCATGGAGAATTAGTATACCAGTTTATGTGATCTACTAAAGTTCCACATGAAGGAGAAATGAGATAGACTTAATGACATTTGGCTTAATTTGTTAATACTTTACCACAGGAGATGTTTTGTGTGGATATATTTTCTAGATAAAACATGGGAGGAATCAAGAAACAGTAAATAGTTGAAATGTCTCTTTTTTTTCAAATTCAGATAAAAGATAATGCTATTTTCAAAGAGTTGATTTTCTCAGTTCAAAATCTGTACTTTATCATTCTATGTCATATTTCTGAGACAATGTATCCTGAGTGTCAAATGGAGGTACCAAGACCTCATCACCTCAGCAAACCTAAAACAGAATATGGGTCCCACTGTAGCCCTAGTGAATCTCTTCTTAAGCAAAAAATAGCCTTGCAATTTATTTGTGTAAATAAATGTTAAGTGTTCTAAATAATAATCCTTTTTATTTTTTGAGACAGAGTCTCCCTCTGTCACCTCAGGGTGGTGTGCAGTGGTATCATCATAGCTCACTGCAGCTTCTGACTCCTGGCCTCTAGTGATCCTCCTACTTCAGCCTCCTGGGCAGGTGGAACCACAGACGCATAATACTCTGCCCAGCCCAATAAAAACCTTTAATGTGTGGGTGATTTATATACACTCATTTATTCAACAAACATTTGTTGAGTATTCCTTATGAGCTTGGTATTAAGGATGAGCTCCTATCTTAGTCCATTCAGTTTTCTATAACAAAATATCATACACTCAGTAGCTTATAAACAAGATAAATGTGAAGAGTCAAACAGACGCAGTCTCTGATGAGGGTCCACTTTCTGGTTCATAGCACCTTCTTGCTGCACCCTCAATTGGTCGAAGGGGTGAAGGTCTCTCTCTAGACTCTTTTATAAGGACACTAATCCCATTCATGAAGGCAACACATCATAACTAATCATCTTCCAAAGGGCCCCGTTCCTAGCATTATCACCTGAGGAGTTAGGATTTCAACATATGAATTTGGGGGGAGCATAAACATTCAGTCCATTGCAGCTCCCATCAAATAAATGCATGCTATGTGCTCATTATATGTATTAAATTATTTCATTCTCACAATTGCAAGTGAGGCATCAAAGCTACTCTTCCTACATTCTCATGCTTATCTGTAATGGGGCCAATTTTAAAACCCAAGTTTCATTTCTTTTATTTTTTTGTTATTTTTCAATTATCCACTTTATTAAAGGTTACTATAATGTGAACCTATAACATCTTTATTTAAAAGAAGAAACATCCTTAATATATTTAGTACACCCTTTTTTTAATTTTAGAAAATTTCAATAAATTTAAAGTATATATGTGGTTTTTTCTGACACAGATGAATTGTATAATTGTGAAGTCAGGGCTTTTAATGTATCCATCACTTAAATAGTGTACATTGCATTTGATAGGTATTTGTTGATCTTTCATTCCCTCTACCTTGTTCCCCTCCTAGTCTCCCAAGTCTACAATACTACTCTGAATGACTGTGTATACCTGTCTTCTAGCTTCCACTTATAAGTGAGTACATACAATATTTGTTTTTCCACTCCTGAGATACGTCACTTTGAATAATGCCTTCCAGTCCCATCCAAGTTGCTGCAAAAGATACTATTTCATTCTTCTTTATAGCTGAGAAGTATTCCATGTTATATGATTATACCACATTTTCCTTTTCCACTTACATGTATATATCAGTTTATAGGCACTTAGACTGATTCCACATCTTTTCTATTGTGAATTGTGTTTCAATGAACATGTGAGTACATGTATCTTTTTGATGAACATGTGAGTACACGTATCTTTTTGATATAGTGACCTCTTTTCCCTCGGCTTGATACCCAGTAGTGGGATTGCTGAGTCAAATGGTAAGTCTACTTTCTGTTCTTTGAGGATGCTCCATACTGCCTTTGATAGAGACTATACTACTTAACATTCTCATCAGCAGTGTATAAGCATTCACTTTTCACATCATCTGTGCCATCTTTTTTTTCAGATTTTTTTCATAATGCTCACTTTGATAGGGGTGAGAGTGTATGTCATTGTGATTTTAATTTTCATTTCCCTGATGATTACAGAAATTTTTTCACATGTCCATTGGCAACTTATATATCATCTTTTTAAAAAGTGTTCTTATTCAACAGTAAGATGGCAGACTAGACATATTGCTTTAGCAGCTACTCATGGAGAGACCAAAGAGAGAAGACTCCAGTCACCTCTGGCTGGGGTTCCCTGCCTAGAAACATCACTTTGGGGGCATGAAGAAATAGCAGGGGACTCCGGAAGCCAACAAGGAGGTCAGGAGCAGTGGAAGACTGGCATAGGAGGTATCCCTGAAAGGGAAAAAGAACATCCCAAAGGAATGAAAGCCCTGCAGGAGGATACCTTAAATGAAAATTTCCCAAATATCACTAAAGATTCTGATACATTCCTTTCAGAGGGATATCAAACCCTAGGTTATCTCAACACAAACAGAAAATCTCCAAGACATTGTAGTGAACCTGTCCAAAGTCAAGATGAAAGAGAAAATTCTGCAAGCAGCCAGAAGTAAGAACCAGTTAACCTACAGGAAAAGATCCATCAGGGTGACAACATAGTTTTTAGCTGAAACCTTTCAAGCCAGAGAGAATGGTCATCTACCTTTAACATTTTGAAACAAAACAATTTTACGCCCAGAATTCTGTATTCTGCTAAACTAAGCTTCAAAATCAATGAAGAAATCAAATCTTTTACTGACATGCAAACATGGAGGGAATTTGCCCCAACAAGGCCAGCTCTACAGGAAATACTCAGACCTGTTCTCCTTACTGACCATCACAATGGAACACTAGCAAAATAAACTAAAGGACAAACTAACTTGCACAATGGTACACAAGATAAAACTAAGCAATGGACTTTCATCAAACAAGATGAATAGAACTCCACCATACTTATCAATTCTCTCAATAAATATAAATGGCTTGAATTCCCCACTGAAGAGGCCTAGCATGGCTGAGTGGATAAATAAAAGCACAAGCTATATATGTTATTACTGGAAACACACCAAACCTGGAAGGAGAATGCAAGATTCAGGGTGAAGGGTTGGAAAACAGTATTTCAGACAAATAGAAATCAGAAGAAAGGATGGGGGAATCACAATCTTATTTTCAGATACCAGTGGCTTTAAAGCAACTAAAATTTAGAAAGACAAAGACAGTTACTTCATACTGGTCAAGGGAACAATAAAACAAGAGGATTTTTCAATTCTAAATACTAATGCAACCAACTTAGATGCCCTCAGAGTTATGAAATGGACCTTAATTGGTCTAAACAATATGATGTCCTACAACACTATAATATCTCGGGACTTTAACACTCCTCTGACAGCACGGGACAGTTTCTCTAAATGGAAGTAAACAAAGAAACAAGGAATTTAAATGTGAACCTAGAAAAATTGGGCTCAATAGACATACACAGAACATATCATCCCACAGCTAATGAACGTGCATTCTTCCACTCATCCCTTAGATCATACGCCAAAATAGATCATACCAGGACACAAATCAAACCACAACAAAATTAAAAGAATTGAAATTATACTTTTTATCTTTTCTAGCCATGAGGTAATAAAGGTGGAACTCAACTCCAATATAAATATTCATCCCCACACAAAGGTGTGGAAACTAAAAACCTTATGCTGAATGACAGTTGGGTTAAAAATGAGATAAAGTGGGAAATTATTAAATTCCTCAAACATAACAATAATGAAGCCACAAACTACAAAAACCTGTGGAATATGTTAAAACCAGTCCTAAAAGGGAAATTTACTATATTAGATACCTATATACAAAATCAGAGAACACATCAACAACATAAAGGATCATCTCAACAAAGTGGAAAAGGAAGAATGATCCAATCCTAAACCTAGCAGGAGAAAAGAAATAACCAAAATTAAATCAGAAATAAATGAACTACAGAAAACTCAATGTCCAGATATTTGACAATGTGGAGAAAATGGGCAAATATCTGGAATCATACCATCTCCCTAGACCAGAAAGAAATAGATCTCTTGAAACAGACCAATATCAGGCACTGAGATAGCAGAAACACCTTAAAAAGTTTCCAACAACAACACCAAAAAGCCCTGGACCAGATGGTTTCACACCAGAATTCTGTCAAACTTTAAAGATGAACTTGTACCTATACTACAGAACCTATTCCAAAACCTTGAGAAGGAAGGAACCTTCCCCAACATATTCTATGAAGCAAATATCACCCTGATACTAAAACCGGAAAAACATCCAAATAAAAAGAACTACAAGCCAATTTCACTAATGAATATTGATGCAAAAATACTCAATAAAATCTTAGCCAATATTAAAAAAGTTATACATTATGATTAAGTAGGTTTCATCCCAGGAATGCTAGGGGGGTTAATGTATGCAAACCCACAAATGTAATTCACTGTAACAATAGAATCAACAAAATCTGTATGATTATCTCAATAGATGCAGAAAAAGCATTTGACAAAATTCAGCATCCTTTTCTAACAAGAAGCCTTAGGAAAATAAGCATAGATGACACATTTCTTAAACTGATTAAAGCCATCTATGTAAAACCCACAGCCAGAATCATACTGCATGGAGTAAAACTGAAAGCTTTTCCACTTAGAATTGGAACCAGACAAGGATGTCCACTATCATCACTATTATTCCACATAGTTCTACAGGTTCTAGACAATGCATTCAGGCAAGAGAAGGAGGCTAAGGGTATCTAAATGGAGGCAGAGGAGGTCACACTGTTGCTCTTTGCCAATGATATGATCTTATACTTAGAGAACCCCAAAGACTCAACCACAAGACTCCTGGAAGTGGTCAAGAAATACACTACTGTCTCAGGATATATAATCAATGTCCACAATTCAGTAGCCTTTGTATATGCCAATAACAAGTTGACAAGCAAATCAAGGAGATAATTCCCTTCACAGTGGCTTCAAAGAAAATAAAATACCTAGGAATATACTGAATAAAAGAGGTGAAGGATCTCTACAAAGAGAATTATGAAACCCCAAGAAAAGAAATAGCAGAAGATATTAACAAATGGTAGAACATACAATGCTCTTGGCTGGGAAGAATATTTTAATATTTCAATATTTTTAAAATGTCTATATTACCCAAAGCAATATACAGATTTAATGAAATTCCCATTAAATTGACATCAGACTTTTAAGAACTGGAAAAAACAGTTCTTTATTTTGTTTGGAACCCGAAAAAAACCTCATATAGCCAAAGCAATTCTTAGTAATAAAAGCATAGCTAGAGGCATCACTCTACCAGACTTAAGTTATATTACAAGTCCACAGTGATCAAACAGCATTGTATTGGCAAAAAATAAAGACATAGACAAATGGAAGAGAATAGAAAACAAAGAGATGAAACAAGTGTGTTATTGCCATCTGATCGTCAATAAACCAAACAAAAGCATACAGTGGAGAAAAGAATCCCTATTCCATAAATGGTGCTGGGAGAACTGGATTGCCACTTGTAAAAGACTGAAACTGGACTTACATGATTCACTACTTGCAAAAATTGACTCATGATGGATAAAAGATTTAAATCTAAGATATGAATAATAAAAATCCTAGAAGAAAATGAAGGAAATACTCTTATGGATGTTGGCCTGGGGAAGGATTTTATGAGGGAAACATCAGTGTCAACTGTAACAACAAAAATAAACAAATGGGACTAAATTAAACTTAAAAGCTTCTACACAGCTAAGGACACAACAATTAAAGCAAACAGACAATCTCAGAATGGAAAAATATATTTTCATGTTATGAATCTGAAAAAGGGTTGATAACTAGGATTTACAGAGAACTCAAACTAATCAACAAAAAAAGAGCGAATGACTCTATCAATCACTGAATGAGCTAGAAACATGAACAGAACCTTCTCTGAGGAAAACAGATGAGTGGTTAACAAACATATTAAAACAATGCTTATCATCTCTTATCATCAGAGAAATGCAAATCAAAATCACCCTGAGATATGACCTAACCCAAATGAGTATATCCCGCACCACAAAGTCCCAAAACTTCAGATGCAGGCATGGTTATGGAGAGAAGGAACACTTTTACACTGTTGGTGGAAGTGCAAACTAATACAGCCTCTTCAGAAAAAACTATGGAGAATCCTCAAAGAGCTCAACTGCAATCCCATTAATAGGCATTTACCCAGAAGAAAAAAATCATTTTATTGGGTGGCACCCATGGCTCAGTGAATAGGACACTGGCCCCATATACTGAGGGTGGCAGGTTTGAACCTGGCCCTGGCCAAACTGCAACAACAACAAAAATCATTTTATTAGGAAGACATTTGCATAAGATTGTTCATTGCAGATCAGTATACAATTGCCAAGATGTGGAAGCAACCTAAATGCCCATCAACCAAGGAATGGATTAACAAGCTGCGGTATATGCATACCAGGGAATAGCATTCAGCCATAAAAAGATACAGACTTTATGTCTTTGAATTAACCTGGATAGAGTTGAAACACATTCTTCTTAATAAAGTATCATAAGAAGGGAAAAGCAAGTATCCAATGTACTCAATATTAATATGAAGTCAGTAGACGAACTATAACACACCTACACAAATGAAAAAAATTCAATTCAAGATGAGGGGAGGGAAAAATAGGAAGGAGTAAAGAGGGACAAAGGGAGGGAGATTGGTATTCCCCCACTCAAAAGGCACAACGTGGGAGTATATGGCACACTTCTTGGGAGCAGGACACAACTACAACAGGGATTTTACCTAACAAATGCAAATATAGTAACTTAATTCTTTATACCCTCAAAAAAATTCATGTCTTTTGCCTACTTTTTGATGGGTAAAACCCAAGTTTGATTTCAAAGTCTGTGATCTTTCTATGATGCCAAAGTGCTTCATGGTCACATAAAGAGAAATAATTCTTGGATTGCACTGCTGGGACTCAGACTATGCAAAGATGCAACTGGAAAGTATATAATTTTTAACAGAACTCAGTTTAATACTTTTGAACCCACAGAAATTGATCTCTTTAAGCCTCAATTTCTTCATCTATAAAATGGAGATACTAACCACTACTGTCATGTAATAGATACAGGTTATATGAAATATTAGGGTAAATTTCTCATTTTAGAACTCAGTAGTAACAGGAATTCAGTAAATGTCAGCTATTATTCTACTCTAAAGTAGATGGAGACTCCCACAAGTTTTATGCTAGAGTGCCTATCCCAGGCTTTTACATATACATGTTGGGGGAGGAAATACATTATTTTTGTTTCTTTATATAACTTTGCTTCTGAAATCTCAGGTTTTTTTTTTTTTTTGAGACAGAGTCTCATGAGGGCAATAGCATCACAGCTCACAGCAACCTCCAGCTCTTGTGCTTAAGCAATTCTCTTGCCTCAGCCTCCCAAGCAGCTGGGACTACAGGCACCCTCCACAATGCCCGGCTATTTTTTTGTTGCAGTTTGGCTGGGGCCAGGTTCAAACCTGCCACGTTTGGTATGTGGGACCAGCGCCCTACTGAGCTACAGGCACTGCCCAATCTCTGGGGATTTTTATGGCTTGATATTCTGGGTATAATTTTCACAGGCTATAAAATCAGATAGACAAGTGTACCTTCTTCTTTTAAATTGAGTTTAAATTTAAATTTTTCAATAAATGGACTTGTTTCTCAAGCTTCTATTTTCCCTCAATGCAGAAAATTTGATTACTCATTTTTAGGTAAATGCAAATTCACGAATATCTTAGTTAAATTAGGGTCTTGGCAATCTTGGTCCTTTAGGGTCCTTAGTCCTTCCACCCAGCAGTGGGATTACTGGATCAAATGGTTTTCTTCTGCCCCTTTCCATGAGTCTGCTTTATTCTTCTTCTTTTTTTTTTTTTTTTTTTTTTTGACATTACTTCCCTTTAATTCAGATCCACAAACTAATTTAAATAGTAACAATCTCACTTAAAGATTTATAAAACTGAGTCATAAATTTAAGTTTTTTGTTTTGCAAATAAAAGTGAACTTAAAAAGCTGTTTTCAGTATTA